>JAOWBB010009097.1:0-91759 GCA_028565995.1 Ricinus marginatus
AAAATATTTTAATTTTATTCTCTTAATTTACAATACCTTAAAACTTAAAAACGTTTAGATGATAAAATCAGGATATTTGCTTGATTTTTCTTTGTAGCCCAAAGGCAAGAGGCAAAGTTGGTTTTGCATAAAAATTGAATCAGACATCGAACTGGAATTTGAGTATTATCTTAAAAAACTGGAATCTTATATATGAATTCATATAGAATAAAGCCCTTTTTATGAAAATATTTATATATGGTAAATGAAAGGGAATTATTCAATCTTGGAAAAAAAGTTAAACTTATGCAACAACACATAGAAATTAATCATGAGGCTTGAAATTGATTATTTAAATAAAAAGGGTCATTGGGAAAATGGCATAAAGTAAAAAATAAAGAAAATGTTTGGACTACATACATAATAATATCGATTAGATACTGTTAAAACTTTATGCGAATTTTTGTGAGAGAAAAAAGAATTTTGAGAGACATTTTTTTTTTACTGAATTGAAAAAAACTAAATTTTGAGAACGTGTGAATTAATGTGCGTCATGATATTAACTATCATTGAAAGCTTAAAAAATTTTGGAAAGCATAAAATGCAGACGGAAATTTGATGTGCAATACTTTAAGGATATATATTACAAGCTTTGCTTACTTTGAATAATATGTTTATTTAAATATCCTCGTCGCCTGTAAAATTATTGAGATTTGATTTCCGCTCTGTGAGAGCATAAACAGCCTAAGGAATTCATTTTCAAAAATCACCATTGACTTAAAATATATAATGTCTAAAATTCTTTAATCTTGATAAAGATTTTCTTTTTAATTTTATATTAATCTTGTAATGATAAATATGCCTAAAATTTTCCCGTGATTTCCCAAATAATTACAAAGATGGTAGTGAAAGCAAAATTTTTTCAGAGAAAAATTTTAATCTTTTTTTATTAATTTGGAAATCAAAGATTTTCATAAAGTTATGGACAAAAACATCCTTAATCAAATTCCAGATTTTATTAAGGTTATGATTATATAATATAGGATTATATAATCTTATAAAATAAATATATAAAATATCATTAAAAATATATATATAAAATAAATATAACATCTTATAAAAAATATAAAATATAAAATAACATTATGATTTTATAATATAATTAATTATAATTAATATTATAATTATATAATATATTATGTTAGAGAGTGTATAAAAACGGATGATATTGGTATTACTGATATATTTATGTTGTCTTTTACAAAACATCAAATTTTTTAGTCTGTTTTATGATTTTACTATCGAATTCACATACATCGACATTTTTGGCAGTAATTTTTATAAATATAGTACTTTGTAGGAATATGAAATGTTTGTTGTTTTTTTAAATAATTGTTTATTACTCTTTCTTTTGCTGTTTTATATTGATGATGGTAATGCTTAGCTGTAAAGTTTCAGGGTAGTTTCATTTATCAGAATGTTATAATTTTATTTTAAGTTTTACAACAATTACAATTTTTATTTAAAAACATATTATGTGCGGCATTTTAGATTAACGTGATTTACAGATCTTTAATAACAGATTATTTGTAAAACATTACGTTATTTAACGGTGCATTTGGCAGCTAAATAATGTTTATTATGAGCTTTATTACAGAACGTGTTAAATATTAATAAATAACATTTAATTTAGATATCTCGACAATAATGCAAATTTTATTAGAAATTATATCATGGAGTCAATAATAATAATTGTTTTTTTCCTCAAGATAGATGTCGACTTTATTCGTTAGGATTATTAGTAAACATTTCTTTCTTTTTTTTAAATTTTTTTTAAGTGTTTCAAATACAACGATTATATGATTATTGCGGAAGATTAATTTTAATTTATCCTGCGATTTATTCAAAATATGCAAAAACTAACATAACATTTGATTTGTTGATTTGATTTGGCAGAAATCAGTGATATTAATAATGGTAAATTTTAAAATAATGTTGGTATAAATATTGAAATCATTATGGGATTTTCAGACACTCACGTTTTCAGTGAAAAACTTATTTCTTTGAATAAATTTTCTTGTATTCTTTTGGTAAAACGCATTCGCTCATCTAATGTCAAGGTTTCGGTTATAAGATAAAGCTTGTCTGCTAAAATTTAAATCTTTATTTTAAGGACTTTAAATTATGTAAAAGATGTCATTAGTAGCGATAAGATTCTTGTTATTGACTTAGCTTTATTATTTCCTAGCATCAGAATATGAGATATTGTCAATTAGGAATTTTTTGTACTATTTTTCATTGTGTTTTTAAATGTTTTAAACTATGTGCTTTATAAAAATAAAAAAAGAAAGGATTTCTATGGAAAATATTTATTAACCATTTACCGGTTATATCATTGCGGATCGACCAGATATGTACCTTTAACAAGTGCTGACTACCTGTAATATAATTAAAATTTGTTTATCAAATAAAATTAGGAAAAACTAGTGAAAATATTTCGAAAGAAAATCGAATAACCGGGGGCGAAAGTTGATTTGAAAAACCAGAGAAACAATGAAATTGGCCTTTTCCTAATATGTGAATACTAGAGTAATGCTAAAAATATCCGTTAAAAAAATATAGAAAATTTACTAGAAATCGAATATTCTCTCTTCTGTAAAAATTCGATCATTTGCATATTATGATAAATTAAGGACGGTTATTTTCTGCATTTATATCAGCAAAAGAAGCTAACAGGTTGAAAACTTATTTCTTGCGGATATAATTGAAATCAATTCGAAAATGTAAAACATTCTCTTTTATAGATCTGGTTTTTTTGCAATATTAAAAATATTTTTTAAGGTCGACTTCAAAGCAGTTGACATTGCCCTCGCAAACTTGTTGCGTCTGAAACTCAAAATTCTGAATTGCGATGACATTACAGTTAATTATACTTTTTAAAATTATTGAGATTTACTCTCTTTAACTTTGCTTGAATTTGCGTTTTTGCAAATTTGCCGTGGACCTTCTTTGCTGTTAGCTGTGTATTGCAATTTGTGAATGTTATTTAACGAAATGTATTAGGAGCTTTTGAATTGCATTTCAGGGAAAGCTATTTTGCCTTTTTTTTCTGTCTCTAAATATTTGTAATCATCCATGTTTTATCCTGTAATCTATTAGTAAAAAAATTACAGGAACAATTAAAATTATTTTTTAATAATAATTTAAAAGAAAAATTAAACTATAGCTAAGGTAAGTTATCATCGACCATTCGATTTTTAAAAAATCAGCTTACTTTACTTGGCAACTTTGCAAGTTGCCAAAAATTAAATGGTTTGAATATTCATGGCTAATAGTTCACAGCCAAAATTATTCATAGTTCAATCATAATCAACTATGACCGAAGCCGCAAATGTACAAACTATTAAGGTGGAAATTAATAATATATTTCTTTTTTTTTGTTAAGGATCTCACCAATTATATTCAGATGACTTATTTCCTTAATGCCTTGTGTCAAAAATAATTTTCTGCATCAAAATCTCTTTTTAAAAAAGGAGCAGCTTAGTAACAATACTTGGAGATTACGTATGATGCGTTGCCAGATTGTATGATTCTCTTTTAGATGTAAACAATATAAAATAAATATTAAAAATCATCAAAATGTATCTTTAAAATATTATCAAAATAAAGATTAATTTTTGTTTTTGATGAATGAACTTATAAGTATATATGGCATATCGCCATACTTAACATTTTTCAGATCTAAAGACATCTATTAGCTATAATGTTCAACAAATGAAAATAGATCGAGGATATTATGGATTACTTAATTCTCGAAGAAAAGTCTGTATCTTGAAAGGTGTTTATTGAAATTTTACGCATTTGTTTCGTGATGTACTAATTGCAAATTTAATGTATTTCTGTTAACTTTTCCTTAAATTGACTTATAGTTCTCTGGTTCACAATTGAGGTACAATTAAATCCTGAGATTGATATTCTGCAACAATCATTGTATAAACGACATGAAGTCGAAAGTCATATTTCAAATTGTCTCATACTTTTAATGTAATTGGGAAATAACAGTCTTGCATTTCAAGGCAAGACAGAAATTATGCAAATTACGTTTTACACACATAATTACAATATATGTGATCTATTCAATTTTTTTCACATTAAAAAATATTTTGTCATGTCTTGAAGGTTAATTAATATTCCTACATCAAAGCTGAACGGATTGGAGAAACAAGTTCCAACTTTCATCATAATTAACTATAAACCCATCGACATAATAATGAATTGCGATCGCCAAGAATTAAATAAATAAGCTTTTACATAAGAGTTTTTTGGTTTTGATTACAATATTAGTGGGAGCACAAAGCAATATTATGGTGCCATTAAATAGGAACACCAAGATTCAGCTCAAAACCAAGAATTTCTTTTTAAATGTAAAGAGACATTCGTTCTGCTTTATAAAATAGAACGGCAATATAATAAAAGTTTCAATTCCATTTTTCTACAGCAAACAACATGAATTTTGTTTACTTTACTATATCTCAATTTAGTATTTACGACTCATGAAATGAAATTTATGGCTATTCAAAAAACTAGTGGCGGCGAGAGATTTTTAGGCCGAATATGAAACTAAATACTATTTCAGTGTCCTTAATAATAAAACAATGCATTCCTTCTAATTTGGTTAAATTATGTTCTTTTTATACTTTTGTCATATTTTTTTCATATGCTACATACGGAAGTGTTTGAGGGCAAAATTTATTTTGAAATTTTGATATAATACGAAAGTATAAAAAAAAACAGTATGTGTATTTTTATTTTTACAAATATCATAGTTTTCTGCGATTTAAAAGCTGAAGTTCCCGAATGTTTCCAGTTGTGTAGGACTAAATTACGAAATATTTAAAAAGTTCCACTAACTATTCCCTTATTCTTTCGTCATAATGAAAAAAAAGTTGAAGTTTAAAATTTTACAACATGGTTTCATGATATATTATTAGTCTGATGTTATTTAATTCCTTTTTTCATGTGAAATGTGTCCAGCAGATTGTAAAGAACTTCAAATTAAATCTATTGCAGTACCCATTTTTTATATTTTTTCGATTCGAGTCCTTGTAATTTTAATATATTTATAAGGCCTTAAACGGTCTAATTTACAAAAGAATGCAATGTCACTTATATATATACTATTTGATTTATAAATCATATATGATATACGAGTTTTGTGATTATATGCTTTTTGCGATCTTTGCAAAAGCCTTTAGGAGTTACAACATAAGTTCAGCAACGGTATCAATGTTTTTTGATTTCATTTCCAAAAAAATAAATGCACATCATAATATTTTTATAATGCGAAATAATTATCTGTAATTCTTCTTTTATATTTATAATTTTTTCTTTTTAGAAAATTTATTTCCCAGTATCTATTTATCTGTAAATTATAATTAATTTAAACATTTCAGGATGTGTTCTTTGTTAAATCTTGAGTATTATGTGTTAAATATTAATAAATTTTAAATTATAATTTGGAATTTTTTGTCTAATCCTAAAATTGTGCTAAGTATTTCATATATAAATTACGAATTTTTTTTAATTTCCCCTAATATTACAGTATCGAATTGTACAGATTTTTTTTTTCAATTCCAGGCAAGAAGTACAAAATCATAGGGTTCGATGGGGCGCAAAATTTGAATTTATTTGCAAAATGAGCGCAAACGCATCAACGGGAGTACTCGATCCTTGCGCAGTTCGGGTTTCCGTTAGAAAGGTAAAATCGCATATGTTTAAGTACATAATTTATTTTTTTGCTAATTTTTGCAGGAATATTTATTTAGGAATAATACCAGCACCAGCGTTATACTTTCTCTTTCATTACAAGTCTTGTAATGCATTTATTATTTTTTCGACTGATTTTTTTTTAAATTTTGTTGTTAACTAACCATCGTTGTTGCAATTTAATTTAAACAGTCGTTAAATTTCTTATATACTTATAATATACTATTATATTATATTTCTTATATACTTATCATATACTTTCTTTTTCTCAATCATTTTTGTTATGCTAGTGGGAAATGAAGTGATTTGAAGCATCAGTAATTATTAAATTTTTAATTAATATTTTAAATCTAATTTACTTTGGGGAGGTTGTGAATGATATCTCGAATTGTTAAGTTGTCAGAAGAAAATCGCAACTATGATGAAATATTTTCCTCTGGAAACATATAAATCGATAATGTTTTGATGATGCATTTAGCAAATGGTATTGAATAAAATCCAAAGAAATTTAAATCTTTTTTCTTAAAGAATCTTTTCTTGATAATAATAATGAAATTATGTAAAAAGCACAGGCTAATAAATAAAATCGTTGTAGGATTAAAGTCATATGCCTAAATAAACTTTTAACATAATCCATATATTGCTAAGTGATGTGTTTCGTTATGACGACTTTTGATACTTAAAATTTTCCTTTTGTATCTTTTTTCCAATTGAATATGCTGGTTTCCATGCATCACTCTGGTGAAAGCTGCCTAATGCCTAGTCTGACATGTCATTGTACTACTAATAAAGAATATGATACTTTCCGTTGCCGTTTGAAAAACTTTAATATCCATATAATTGGTGTCATTTTAAATTTTAGAAGATAATTCGGGCAAAACCCCAAAATGATCAAACCAATGTCAAATTCTTAATATAATTTGCCAGCAGGAAAAATTCGGCAAGGTCTTCTTCATTAATAAATATAAAAGCATGAATTCAGGAGAAATATGTATCATGCTGTCCTTGCGGACGAAATATCCTTAGCAAGAAATAATTAAGATTTCTTCTACTGCCCCTGCATGATCAAAATATAATTTTTTAGAAAATAAAATTAACCTTTAATAATTATATTGACAGTCCAATGTCTCATGGTTATTAATGAATTTTCTGTACAGGCACAAGTAATCAAATGGA
This sequence comes from Ricinus marginatus, assembly GCA_028565995.1. Classification (NCBI taxonomy): domain Eukaryota; kingdom Metazoa; phylum Arthropoda; class Insecta; order Psocodea; family Ricinidae; genus Ricinus; species Ricinus marginatus. The sequence continues at coordinate 6,922 of JAOWBB010009097.1, forward strand.
GATATTGACGTTAACCAAGTAAGCGACTTTTCTATCAAGATTATTGCCTACATGTTAATTTTAATTTATTGCAAGTTTTCCCGTTTGGTTTATGCCACTGTTTTTGACTTTAAATTTATATTTAGCAATATTTTATTTCTGATGAAAAAAGTAATTAAAAAAATTGCCAAATGAAAAGATAAATTTATATAAAGTTTATAGTAAGAAAAAATAAAGTAATTTTTATTTTATAAATTTGACATTATATTATACGGTCTTTGTATATTCCTGTTTTCGGTCCAATAATTTTTTAATTTATAATAGCTTTTTGATTACAGAACTCATTAATTTATTATTTTTGAGTAACCTATTTTAATAATCAACTTAATCTAATAATTTATTATTTCTTAATAATCTACGTATACATAAACATAATTTCACCTTGCCCCATGTTAATTCAAGCATTTATTCTACATTTGTAAATTGTATTTAATTTAATATGATTATTATCCTAATGTGATGCCATATCATTGTCTTGATTTATAAACTTAGAGAATTTTTAAATATATTATGTTTGATTAACAATCTAAAATAATTGGATTATTAAAGAAACGAGCTTCAAAAATAAATCGCTGTAAAAGCTTATGTGACAAAAATTGTTTAATCAGTCTTCGATCTTACATCGTATTGAATGATGTTATCACTGTATTTTAAACATTATTAATGTTATTTGTTAAATATATAATATTTTTGAAATTTTAATATTTTGCATTTAATTAAATGACATTTACAAACAATACATTTTAGTTGTTAATTTTAATATCTATCTTTATTATAGCCTAATTTTACTAAAATGTATTTAAACATTTCATTTTCTCTAATTGTTATATTTTTGCAGTTCATCGTAAAAACAAATTTTGCACATTTTTTCTTTTTTTTGCAATTAAAAAACTATTTTATGAAATTACACTTTATATGATCATTTATTGTTACAGTAAATAATATAATGTTAAATAAAGAAGCGTTATTAGACGGACATATCGTAAATTAAAAAACAAAAACATTTAATAAGAGATCCTCGAAATGGATTGTCAAATAAATAGGGCAATAACTGAAATTAATAGTTATTAAACAATGCTTTTACATGTTCTACATTTCATGCAGACGCGTGCTAAGTTTAATTTAGATGTAAAAACGCGCTTAACATTTGACATTATACGCTAAAATACTCATTGTTATCTCAAGTTTCAAAAATAACTAAATAATATTCTCGGTGTGTGAATATCTTATCGAACATTAAATTGATTCATAAAGAAATATACATTAAAGTTTAAAAAATTTAGATTAAAAAATCCCATCAGTTCAGTCACACACCTCAAATCAATCACAACTTTTAATATTTAAAAAAGCAAAACTGAAATAATTTATCGAGTAAATATTAATAGAAATAAGCTACAAAAGGGGTCTGATTTAATGTCTCAAATCTGGAATACTACCTAAATTATTAAAAATCATACAACTAATCCGAACATTGAATTGTACATTGTCTGTAAGGTGATCAACTGTTTAGTTGTTCAAAATAAATTTATTGTTACAATTATAGATTTTTATAACTCATAATTTTGAGCATTAATTGTATACTGAAAAGATTAATAATCTTACTATTGAACTTATAAAAAGGTTTATTTATATACTCACTGGTAAACATATATAATATTCTTTAAGTTTATTTTGCACGTTCTTAAGTGCTCCAGTGATTTGGAGAAATCAAAATAAAATTAAACATTAAATCATTTTCAACAAATCCAATATCGAATGTCCTTATAGGCGAATAGTATAGGCGAAATTCAGTGAGAATAAACGACTTCAATGTTATTTGTAATGTTAAGCTCAGAAATAATTTAACACGATCTTAATGTAATACCTATCTTATTCAGATGAATCATAAGTTAAATTATTAGCATCATTCTTCAATCGGAATAATAGCCTAGGTAGTATTTATATAAAGTGAATATCTTGCCCTTGAAAAAGAACTATTAATACTGAATGTGGTCATTGCCTGTAGTCTTTATTAGCGTGACCCGGATATAAGTATGACTTAAAAATGGGATGCAATTTGATGTGTAACATTGCATTAGGCATCGCAAGAATCTTTGATCTTATATTAAAACCACTTCTAAATTGAAAAAGTGTTTCGAAAATATTATATTCATATTATTCTTCGGTTATTTCAGAAAGTCTAACAAATGATGTGATAGGTGACATTTGAGTTGATTTTCACTCTGTTTAAGAATGCTCAAATTAAAATCCACAAAAACTGAAATAAATTTTCAGCGTTTGAAGTGTAGAAATGGCAAAAAATTTGATAGTTGCAAAATCCATCATGCTTGCATGAAAAAATCGAATTTTTTTAATATTGTACTAAATAGTTCTTTTTATGGTCTACTGATATTTGTTAACTAATGAAAGAAAAATTGAATTCGGAAACACATTAAATATACATTTTTACGATTTCGTTCTATATACAGCTGTTTTTATTTTCTTTGTCAAGATACTCAAGATTTTATAGCTGTACGTGAATTAAATGAAATATGTTGCAAATAAGTATATACATTGATTGAAAAAAAATGATTTTATTAAATTTTATGCTAACAAATTGGCTCCTATTTAAAATTTGAAATATTATTTGATTTTATATATGCACATAATTATATTTTTCTCATTGAAAAATTATATGAAAATTATCGAAAACTCAATTCTAATCTCGGCAGACATTCAATGGAATATAGTTCCTAATATACCTAAAATACCTAACCTAATCAAGTTCAGTATATTAAAAAAGTTAAGAGCCAATACAAGAATATTTACCCTTTCAGTTAGAAGTTTATTATATATTTTAATTATTAAAAAAATATATCATCTAATGAATATAAATATTACATTTCTGAATTTCTTTATTAAGTATTTTTTTTAATTTTAAAGAAATATCTGTAATTGAAAAATGGCATATTAACTAATTAAATAATCAATTACTATTTACAGTTAAATTCGCAATTGTAATAAAAATATAAATTTAAAAGTAAAAATGTCATGTAAAGTATGATACTGATTCATTGATTCAATTACTTTTTATACATTTTATGAAAACTTTAAGCGATTGTGAATTTATGATTGATTTCTATTAGCTTATAAAAAGAATTGCATCATTCAGTTATTATCAAGCGTATATAAAGTTTCGCATAAAAGCGAATATTCCATTATTTAGTTTCAACCTTAAGAAAAATATTTCTCTTTAAGCATTTTATCTTTTTTGATAGATCACGAATTACGATTTATCATTAAAAGTCAATGGAAGTTATAGCTTAATTACCTTAATGTGACATTGGAAAAAGAAGAACTAACGATTTTTAATATGATTTTGTTAGATTAAAAATCAAACATGTTAATTGTTTAAGTCACGAATTTATCCCGTTGTTAAGTGTCAAATGAAGCAAATTGAATTCATACCACGTACTTTATCCCCCTTTGGTCTTACTTAGCACTGAGAAGCATACAATTGAATGTCTGATTTAGGTCAATATTAAATGTTCTATTCACCATATAAGTCAATAAGCTTTCATTCAAAACCATTTCGTCTGTAGTAATTTTAACGAACAGATCCTGAATGTTATAAAAAGGTCATCAGTTGCATAAATGAACAAAAAATCCTATATCTATATACTATAAGTTATTGCGTGCGCGCGCACGAGGGCTTTTGTGTATGTGCATTTCATTATTATTTTCTCCATCGTTTCATTTTTTGTTTTATCCATAAAAAAACATTTATGATCATCATCTTCCAAGATAAATTTTAAAGAATTTTTGAAATTGCTCAGCTCTGATAATAAATGGATTTTTTATGTGTATTGCTTTAGGAATTGAAAGGAGGACGTTCATTCCAAAAGTTAGGATTTAGTGATCTAAATCTGGCAGAATTCGCCGGTTCTGGTCAGTTAGTTCGAAGATGTTTGCTAGAAGGCTACGATACGCGACATAGACAGGATAATTCAATGTTAAAAGTCGCTATTAAAATGAACATGTTATCGGGTGACATTTTATTTAAGGTGTAAGTATAAATTTATAAATCTTTTTTAGCATTTAACGAGTTCGACGAGTATTATTTATAGTGCTCAAGTAGTGTGATTAATATTTAAACGTTACCTATTTTTTTACATACTAAAAGCTACCCTCCTAATAAATAGTGGATTATACTTTGACTGTAATATTTTAAAATTATACTTTTTAAATTACGCTTCTTATTGTCTAATGTATTATTGTAAATTATTAGCATAAGATCTAGCTCCTTTCTTTATTAAATATTATATTTTTTATAAATTGTAATGCAGAACCTTTCTCCAGTTAATTGTATTTGTTAAAGACCATCCACTAGTCCAAATCAGATAGTGTGTGATGAAGTCGGAGAGAAAAGAGAAGATTACTCGAGCGGTTCAATAGCAAGCGGTAGTTCAGGTTTTGGTAGTCTTCCAAAGAAAAGGCCTGCCATATTCTCCTCCGGTTTGTATTTCTTCATGTCTTTTTTATAATTTCGCCATATTATCATTTCCATTATAAATTTCACGCATATATTATATTAAGAATCCTGTTGCAAACTCTGTTAAATTCATCATGCCTGTCATAACTTTTTTTTAGAACTTCTGTAAAAAAAATATAATTTTTATAAGCTATACGTTTTTAAAATGCATTATTTATCTGAATAGTTATTTTTATTCATATAGATTTAGGAAATTTATTACCTAGCGAATCATTTGCGGAACCTGCTTCGGAGAACTTGGTAGCATTGGAGCCAACTTTGACGGATGAAACTCACGAACCTGGCCACTCTAGGAATTCCTCTAATACAAGCCAAATGAGTAGAGCCTCTGGTTATAGTTCATTAAATAGCCAATCCCAACATTCAAGGCAGAGCAGTTCCGGGGATTCTGGTCACATTAGGTAAGCATTTTTCATTTGTAAAAAGAAACTGAATTGTCTAATTGGCATTTTTTTTAGTTATATATTCTAAATCTGCATATTGAAAGCAGATCGCTAAGTAAGCTACTGACCGAAAGCATTTGAATTGCCAATTGAAATTGCCGATATTAAGATTATATCTTTATAGGTAATGAGTAATATTTATATCTATTTTAAATACATTTCTTATATTTATTTTTCAACAGTCTAAATTTTACTTATCATTTTATAGGTAATTATAAAATTTAATAAATGTTTTAAAAGCAAAGAATAATTAGGTTACTGCAATAATCATACATTTTGGCTAATCTTATAGATTAAAACTTTAAAAAACTCTATATGAAAAAAAATTTTTAAATAGATTTAGTCTTGTTATAATCTTCAGTTTTATTTTCATTCATATCAGTTTCAAATATTTCAGATATATATAGTATTAAAATATGTAATTAAATTTTTGTCGTATAATATTCTCTCTCTGTAATATTAGCTTTCTTGGTTTTTATTGACTTCTTATGCTTGAAGCCCGCTTACATTTTCTTTCTTTAATTCCGCGGACGTGCTCTCCGGCCAATCCATACATTCATTGGTCTTACATCAATATGGGTTCTGACCTTCAGCTTTACCATTTCTTAAATGACATACCAATTTCATGAGAAAATATGATAAATGACCTTTTCGTCTGTAATAATAATAATATAATACTCGAACTACATGATATAAATACAACTATGTATGAGTGAGCAACTAAAGTGCTTTCGGTATAGTGATCCCGATTAGTTATATATTTGATGAATTTTTGCAATGAAATTTTAATACTCTAGCAATAAATCATACAAATAATATAAAAATCAAATCTTTGAAAGAACACTTTTCATATGAAATATATATTAAAAAAATTTTTTGGCTGATTATATTTAAAAATTTAGTATCTCAAATGTATATCATAATTCTTTATTTCATTATTTCCGTATTTTTTTGTTCTGTATAACCAAGAATCGCAATTTATATATTATAGAAATTACTATTCCCGTTAGTATCATATTTCCTGTCTGTATTAGTCTGTTTTTCCATAATATTTGATTAACATATTTACAGGTTTTTAGCGAATGGAAAACCGTTATAAGATCATCACGGTATATATATGTCATTTATTTTTCATAATTTTTTCTAAATCTATGTCTTCTAAATGTTACCCTTTCAGGTTTGGTTCAATATTATTGTTAAAAGTATATGTGTTTATTACTCTTGAATAATATGATTACTCGATTTTCTTGAAATAAAAAGGTCTTAATTTTAAAATTATATTCTCTCAAAATAAATTGCAGAAAAACAAATTTAAAAATTTATATATATAATAGGCTATTTATGATTTTTACGCTTTTTCTTCATATGGATCTGAAAATTTTAATAAATAAATAAATAATGTTCTCAGATTCATAACAAATTTTACTCGAAATAATATGGCTTATTAAAATTTCTTTTACAATTTCATTTCTATAATTCGGAAATAAAAATTTTTCAAATGTTCATTAATTTATTTTAAATTTTTAGTTTCGATTCATGATTTCAGTTTTAAAAATGTAAAAGTAGAAGAGGAAATATATATATATATATATTTACATTTATTACTTTTTACGACTGAGAAGATAAATATTAAAATGTGAGAAATGTATCTTTATCAGCTAATTAAGACTGAAAGTTGCTGAATTAAGATATTTCATAACGTTTCTAAAATATAACTGATATGATGTAGAATAAATTCTATATTGTGCAGTACTAAAGATGAAAAAAATCTTGATGGACTATGTATCAAATGAAGATAGTTTTGATATCAAAATACGTTTATCGGTTTTTTTCATTTTTTTATAATATTTTGGCATTATTTTGAATATTATATTGAATTACACAATATATTTTGAGCTTAATTAACAGTTAATAATGATTTAAAATATAGTTAAAGCTAATAATACTCTATGAATTTTATATTTTTTGCATTCATAATTCTGTAAAACTACAATAAATATAGAAATAAACATAAATATAATAAATATAGATCTGCAAATGTAGGTCTATAATTATCTCTAGTGTCGATCAAAAATATCTTTTTATTATGTAATGCAGAAATAAATTATATTTAAAATATAATAATTTGCTTTTTTAAATACAATTTGATATATCTCGACTTATGCATGATTTTTCATATTCTTTATATTTTTATTTTAATTAATTAGACAACTTTACTTGAATTTTCTCGTTTTCAAAATGAATCCCAGCAAAGTTAGAATTTTACTCTTTCATTCTGTAAATTAGATACTAATAAAAATATTATATTTTTACAATTTTATCACGAATTGCATGAATTTGTGATTCTATGAATTCTTTTTTATAGAATTCTGGTTTAAAATTTAAAAAACTCAATATTATTTCCGTAATCGGATGATATAATTTACGAATCCGAAAGGCTTAGATGTGATTATTTTCAGCTCTGGATCACTCCCCAAAGTATTGCTTGACGTTGCCGCATATGAAAAATCTACATCAATATAAAATGATAATGTAAATAAATTATAATAATATAAGTTAATGGATCATGGAATTCTGCTTTAACATTCCCTCTCGCTTTCACCCCCTTCATCAATTATTTCCTTCATATTAAAATATTTTATAACGATACTTAAAATCCGTGAATGTTTTCCTGGTAAAGACTAATCCTTGCTTTATCTTACCATAGGCTAATATTAAAAATAATAAAATATGCACGTATATTTTATGAATAAAACTAAGCCTTGAATAATATCGCAGAGCCACTGGCTTTAGCATTATTTATTATTCCATCAAATTTATAGTTTAGTGCTAAATAGACAATAGCGAAAATTTTCAGATTTCCAGAATAAGCATAACATTAAAATATTTCAGTATTTCAGCATAAAATTTTTATTTTTTAAATTGCTTTCACTTATCCACATACTGCTCTTTCATATACTTAATCAAATAAAATAAAATTAGTTAGCAAAATCTTCACACATTCACTTGCAAATAACCATTTGGATTTATTTTCCTGCTATAGACAAAACAAAGAATTTTTATGTCTAATGTTGAAATATTTTGATGCAACTGTCATTATTTTTAAAACGTCTACATTAGTTGCCGTAGCGATATTGACTATTAACAAAAAATCTTTGTGCAGGAGCATCAAAAATGCATCTTTTTTTCATTTATTTTGCATATAAAACATAATCGATCAAATTTCAGAAAAGAATTTTGAATTTCATCTCTGAAAAAGTTTAAAAAAATGTTGCATTTGAATAATAAAAATTAAATAAATGGAAAAGAAATTTGTTTGAATAACAATAAAATGGATAGAATATCTAAGGAAGTTTATAAAAAATATGCAAATAGAGCATTAACCTATAATTTTTAAACCATATTAAACCATATAAACTAACATAAATCAATTTTAACCATATTAAATAAAAATTTGTGAATTTACTATTAATGAAAATTAAAAGTTAATTTTATAACATTCTAAAATTTTTATTAAAGTGAATTCGAGAAGCAATTTTCTTCCTGAAACGCGAACTAAGCTATGCTAAAAAAGTACAGTCTGAACGTGAAATGTATTAAACCCAAAAATATCATAATTAAAATTTTAGTCACACTAAATATATGCTGCCATTATAGTGGAGAGTTAAAGTTAGGTTTCCACTTGTTTTTCTGCTTTTTTAAACTTGTATTCCAGTTTCCGCAAAATTCTTACGTAAAGTGCTGTGATTTTTCACAAGTATTTTGCCAATGAGGAATTACCTTCAAAACATCAAAAATCACTTTTTTTACAGTCGAATCCTGCATTTTCTTTGTGAATATTTTTTTTTCTTTTTCTTTTTCATCTTCTTTTTTTGTCTCCAAATCTACGTGAATTTTTCAAGTTTAAACTTTGTTCTTATGTTTAATCTACCAGGAAATGTTTTTTTATCCTGGCACAAACAGACCACTTCAAAATGATTCTATTTTCTTAAGGTTCTTCTTTATTTTTTCATTAGGAGTTATTTTCGTACCCGTTAAAAATTAAGATTTTAATTACCCGCCTTTTTTTTTTACTATCGTTAAACATCTTCGAACTTCGATCGTCTATCTCGCCTGTTCACATTAAATGACTTTTTCCAAGTAAGACCAAGCAATCTAATCGTAAAAACAATTGAAATCGAGGGGTGGGAAAAGGTACGGATCTGGAGATTATAGTGATTAAATTTTCAAGAGGGAATATTAATTTTGATTTCCATTTTTTGCATCAATTATCCAATTAATCCAAATTATTTCATGTAATTTTTCTTATATGATATTTGAAAATACATCTGTCTTACTCAAATTTTATTATATTTATATAAACTACCTCTAATGTAGTAGTAGTAGTAATAATAATAATAATAATAATAGTGGTGAAACATTTTTATTTGATAAGACAATTATGGAATTCCATTTTCTACTGCACTAGATGAGAGTCTTTTTAAAGTATTTTCCTAAGATATCTTCCCTCATTTGTTTTCATTTCCACAGACATGCTTAAAATATATCTTTCATATGAAAAATTAAATGTTTAGTTGCATGCTTTTTAATATTATTTGCAACTTGCTTATGTATGTTTGATAATTAAAGAGTAACACTTTTTTCCTTTTATGCTTATTTCATACTTTAACTAATGGGATTTGCAAAATAATAAACGTAAGAATGATTAGCTTTAGTTACATTACATTACGTCTTATTTATTTTTATTTAGAATTTTGGAATACTTCTTCCTGGTCATTGCATTTTTCAGCTTGTTATTCTTTAAAAAAAAGTATTAGTATATATACTAAGAATCTATAGGAAATATTATTCTCGAACATCTTAACTACATCTTATAAGAAAGTATTTAAAGCCAACATGTTAAATTTATACTGCAAGTTAATTATTGAAATTTATATTTTTATGTCAGGACAATGAATTTAAATTGTAAAGTTAGAAAAATTTGTTGAGAATATTAATTTCAGCAACATTCATGGGAATTTTCTCTTTATCTTTAATTAAAAATAAAACAGTATAAAATCCTCAGAGCTTTTTAATTATAAGACGTAACATTTATCATTGAATATATTTTTCCCCTAAATTTAGCAAACGCATGTCGCGTTTATATGTGAAGATAATTATATTTATATATTTCTGTTTTTAAGTTTAAATGAAGATTATTCTGCTTCTAACTTTTCTTTTAAAAAATATAACATTTGATTTAACTACAAAATTTTCTTTTATAAACTGAGTTGATTCATATTTTCCTTAACTTTAAAAATCATATATTTTAATGATTTTTCTTTATTGAAAAAAAATCCAACCTAAAAAATCCAAAAATGAAAAAGAAGTTTTCATTTTTATAATTTTAATCCCGAAAATAAATTCATTCTTATTTTACAATATAATTAAACATATACATTTTCAAAAAGTATTTGATTATGAAAATAATTATTATCATTACCGAAAAAAATATTTTAAAATGAAAGACTTTGTAAGAATATTATAAATTTATCAAAATTGAGTAAGATTTCATATTTTTCATTGAACGTGATAGCTTCTTATCAACTTGCTTATCAACAGTGACTTATTTGGTATATATTTTTCTTATTAAATTTTGAACAAATGAAAAATTTAAAGTTAAAAACTTAAGGATTTTACGTCAATTCCAATTGTTTAATTCACATGTGTGAAACTTCTTATTTTACTGTTTTCCTTGTACAGCATAATTTTTTTTCTCAATTTCATGAACAAGGATTGTATTTTACAAATAACATTATTTAAAATTATAACTATTTTTTCTTTTGCTCTTTTGAGCATTTTCAATGAAGACTGGAAATTTTTAATTTGTTTTTGGTGTTCCTGCTTGATTTCGATTCAAAATAATGTATAATTTAATAATTTTTTAAGATCGTTTTAGTACTTTATTATTACAATTTTTTCACATCTGCAATTTTCTACATCATTTTTGCAGCAATTGTTAATTTTAATTCTATGAAAATATCTCCAAATTTGATGTTTTCATTATATAAGGTAAAATTTGGTAAATGAGGTAAAAAGTTCAATGTAGTGCCCAGGAAGTGTCGCAAATTTTTCATTTGAAACGGAAGCTATATCCATAGGTAATTTGTCATTTTATGTAAGAATATTGCAAAATTTCTTCTGTTCAGCTATTTTTATTAGTTTTTAAGGGCTGAACCGTTTAATTCTTTTTATTTCATATTATTCGAAAAAATTTTTTAGCATTCAGAAATATTGCAGAAATTACATTATTAAATTTATTTCATCATCTTAAGGGGGTTTGACACTTTGTAGAAAGATCAGATTTCTTGTAAAAGTTGAAGATGTTTTAGATAGAAAAATATTTATCCCCGTAAATTATTATTTTAATGTGATTTTTTTTTATTAAAGAGTGTCTTGAATTTCAATTGTTTTTAATCATCTTTTAAATAATGGTAATGAATTATTTATGGATAACTTCCTATAACGATGAACTTAGTTTTTTCTTAAGCTTCATTTAAATTTAGAAAATGAGCATGTTGATTAGTCCTCCTGTTTGCCTATTGCTTTACTTATAGGTCACCCTCTTGGCCTGGTTGGGCGCCGCGACTACCCCCTCTTCCTTTGTCCACTGCTCCTCCATCCCCCGTCAATCCCCCCGCCTTTCGGACAAGACCTCATCTTCAAAAGTCGAGGCCGTGCAACGGGTTTCATATGCCATCGTCATTGTCTTCAACTTTATGCAAATCTTTAACTACTCCATGTGTCCCCAGGCCCGGTCAGGATGAAACTATGGCTACATTTCGACTGCCAAAACCTTTGACCAATCCCAGCAAGTCCCTTTCCTCTCCCGGCATTCTGCACTCGCCCAGCATCGCTCGCAGGTCTTACGCTACTTCATTGGCGGATAACGCGACAGTATCAAGGTAAGTCATTTTATTATTTGGGGTTTATATCATGCAACTGCTTTTTAATTTGCTTCTTTTCTTTGTATTTGGCTTTCGGTTTGAGGATTAGTCTTACCAGTTAGTATTTAAAGCCTTTTTTATAGAAGAAAAAAGTGGAAAACATTACTAACATAAAACTCCTTTGCTCGAAAATATTTTTTGTCTAGCTTATTAACAAATTAAAAAACAAACTGTTTCCAGCGGCTGAGATTTCGGGTTTCATATTTATTTCGTTTACTTAATTAACTGGTGAAGGGACCTACATTTTCAGGTGCATGATGGCTCAACACAGGAAGATGTTAGACTCCGGATGTGGAAGTAAATTGGGCCCCATGATGATAAACCCCGAAGATCAGTCTCATCAAGAGGAGACAGGAAATACCCACACTGCTCTATTAGTTCGTCGAAGCAGTGCAGTGTTAGTTTTCTCAAGTTATATGGCAGCATGCAGTTCAGGATGCCTTCGTCTTCAGTCTTTTTTTTCTTTGCTTTAGCTTTAGATAATTATTCCTTTTTTTCAATTAAACGCAATTAGATAGACTTAATGGTTTTTTTATATTACTTCGTCAATATATTTTCTTGAAGAACTATCCAGTGTTTTATGTGTGGCTTTTTTTAAATAAAAAATTTTCAAGCTTAAAGTACAATTGCTCATTTTACTTATTATACTTTTTATATATATTTATCATACATACATACACATATACACTTCGCTTTCTTTTGACAATCAGTCTGATAATGGTAGCTAGAAACATGTTAAATAAGAAGAAATTTTTAATTTGATTTTTTTTTCTTTTACTTTTAGAAATGCAAGTACCGGATCGGGTCCTAGCGAAACCGGATCTCTTGATAGAGCAAAGGCTGCTCTTGATCGAAGGAAGAAGGCGGAGGAAGGCGGAACCTGCGGTCGGGTAGAAGTTACTAGAGTCAATCCCGATAGTCTTATAGACGAGCTATTGCGATCTACAAATCTGACTCAAACGGATGAGTCTTCACAGAGTGAGTTGATTGACAAAATTGTTAACGAAAACTGCAGAGCATAACACACAAAAGGAAACTTTAAAAGTTCTTCGATTGCACTAAGACCCATGAAACTTAGCAGAACTTTAAACGAAGTATATTTTTTGAAAGTAATCATTAGCGCACTTGGGCAAAAATATCAGAAAATGAAAGAATTCATGAAATTAAACATTATCCTATATAGAATATTTTTTATAAATATTTTATTTTCACAATTTATCAAGTATTAAATAGAAAATTTTTCATAAAATACAAAAAAGAAGAATTATAATTGAAACTTATAATTCGCCTTTAAACCTTAAAAGCTATAATTTTAACAGAATTATATTGAAAATTTTTTAGGTACGGGTCTCCAGTTATTCATTGCCAAAGATGGAACAACTGCCCTAGGAAGTCAAGATATCAAAAGCCAGATGTCAGCTGGGGTATTTAAACAAGTCGTCATCGAGGAAAATAGGTAACATAAAAAGGATTCGACGCCATTGCGAATAAGAAAAAATATTTTGGAGATGTCATGGAGACAGAAATTTGAATTTTCTTCAGAAATGCTTAGTCGCGTTCGTATTTTAGAGGGACACTTAGGAGGCTCAGACAATGTGCATTTTATTCGGATAATCCGCTTTTGGATTAAATAAAATTATTATTAATAACAAGTGTAATATGTAAATGAATCTTCGAAAGCCTATATAAATCCATTTCAGGATATACTGTTATACACATAAATATATATATATTTACATACTCACATACATACGCATAAAAAAAAATATATATATATATACACAATAGAACTGTGACAGGCGATCGATGTTTCATACTTTTTGCATCACGATATTTACTTTTAATATTAAAAGGCGCTTTAATACAGATCTCACTACATACATACAAATTAATCAAATCCAGTTTCTATAGTGAAAAGATCTCGAAAGCGTTATTTTCTTTCTGTTATTATCAATTTCTTCCATGTGTAACTTGCTTCCAATTTTTTTAAATTGAGAGATCTGATCAGCTAATATGAAAAAAGTTAGCATGATTAAGTTAAAGTTATAATACGGGGAATTAGAGAAATTAAAATTTTACATACAGAATGATTAATAATGTTTGGCAATTATGTATGCGAAAAAATTCAAAATCTGGTATATTTTTATAAATTATAATTTATGGTCAAAAATATTAACAAATCTGACATGGTTATACAATAAATAGATTAATGTGTACATTTAATTTGAATATTTTTACTTTATTAACTCTAATAATAATGAAACATAAGAGGACGTGAAAAAGCTCTTTAGCAAACAGCTTTATTTTTTCTCGTTTTTTGAATATAGCTACTTCGTCAATGCATTTTATGAAGTTTATCAAATAGATTTTTATAGAACTTTAAATCCACGATTGTGTGTTAATTGTAATCAAATTTATTGTTGATGGCAATATTCAAAACAGAAATGATTGTAATCAATATTATATGATGTGAAATCGTATAACTAAAACGTTATTAAATTATATATTAATGGTAGATGTAAAACGATTCGTTTTAACTTTTCATTATTATAAACTTAGTATCAATATTTAAAAAGAACGGAATATGCTTCCTTTACGTAATACGAAATAAGCGGAAAATGATGTAATTAAAAACTAAATTATTTCCTAAATTTAATTTTTATAAACTTTGATTTTCAGAATAAATATTATTTAATTGTAATAAACGAAAGTTAAATTTTTTAACATTGTAATTGCTTTCGGTGCTTTCTGATATTATTTTTTTATAATTTTTAAATTTGAAAGCATTGTTAAATACAATTTTAATGAGAGAACATGTTGTTTCCGCAACAGCTCCAAATTTCAAATAAGTAAAATTAATAATTTCTTTTGTAACCATGAAGACCAACATAATATCAAAATGCAAAGTTTTTATACTTATATAATCGATGCCTTATTCTGACCATATTCAATTTTTTCTTTTTATATTGCATCGTCTTCCTACAAAACCAGGTTAACAGTTACCAATAATTAAAAATTTTTCTCATTGCGTTCATAAATTTATAGATTCCTGACATGAAAATTACACAGATATTTCATTTTTGTTATTTTGAAAATTCCTTTTCTTATAGTAAAATTTTTATGTACTGTTAAAAACTTTTTAATTTAACTTCTAAGTTTAAAATAAAATTTTAAACTTTACAACTTATTATAGGTTTCACAACGTTTGAGACGCGTATAAGAAAAAAATTTTTTTTATTGAAAGTAAAATTTGCTTTTCAGCAAAAAGTGGCTTTAAAAAAATTTAAAAATTCGAAAAAAAATGTTTTCTTTTACTAATTTAACTTTAACGTTAATTCAAAAATAAATTTTTATTCTCTGTAATTATCTGGTTAAAAACAAACATAATTATTTAAATTACTTCAGTATTAAATTCGGTTTTCATTTAGGACTTGGTTATAGTAACTTAAATTTTTTGTCGGATTTTGACATTAATTATTGAAAATAAAGGGGAAAAATCATTGTTCATAAAAAATAATTTTGAATAATTTATGAAAGCTTACATATATATGTAATATATATTTATGTATATGAATAAGATATGTATATAAACATGTATCAAGTTTTAGTTGTTATTGCATTTTGCAGATATTGTCTTTCTTTGTTATAATAGGTTTAAAAATTTTGTAACATCGTATTCATTGATTTTTTTAAATTAAAAAAAGGAGAACAATTTTTATTTTAAATACGATTTCATTGTTAATAATTGATAAAATCGCCCATTAAAAAGCGGCAAAAAAACATGCTTTTCTTTCATGTCTGCGAATTAGGAGCTCATGAAAGCTCAAGATTAGTATACATAAATGTGATTGTGAACTCGAATGATAAAAATTTTTTATAACACGAGATTACCATGCTCCTAAAGTAAAAATAATAATAATTTTTTTATTATTGTGTATTCCGATACTAATTTTGACATGTTCAAAACATGATATTTTTACCAAATTTTATCGATGCGCTTTTTAAAGTCTCAATAAATTTTCCTGAAAGGTGAAAATGCAGACAAATTCTTTACGGGTAGTCCAAAAGATAAGATCTTGAGCTGTTTCGTTTTAAAAACATATATCACGAGATCAAGAAAAGAGCTTGTGATTAATGTTAAAGAAGAAAATATTTTTTAATTGTATAAATAAATTCTTATTATTAAATATATTTCTCCAGTTCATATTTAGCAATATGTTCTTCTGAATTAACATAATTCCACATGTTATACATGTTACGAGTAAAACCGAGGATTACCATTAACAAAAAACTTATCCTGTTTTTATGGAGCAAATTAAACATGTAATGCCCTGTTACGGGATGTACTATTTAACATAATAATTATAACAAAAATATTGAAATTTGAAATAGGGGCAATAATACACGTGATTACTTTTCAAATGAATATATACGTACATACATGAATATCTGTAAAACATATATAACTCTCATGATTTCCATGAAAAAAATTTAATGAGAAACTTCCATAACATTGAAAACGGTTAAAATATCAAATTACAAAGAGTTCTTCATTGAATTAATTATTATTAAATTAAGAACCAAATGTAAAAACTGATTTATTGAATAACTTCCCCTTATTTAAATCGGCAAAAACGTTGTCATCAAGATTACAGTGATAGAGTTCTTTTTCTCTTTACATTTGAAATCTGACAGAAAATAAGGAAGAATGAATCCTCATCATTTTTGTAAGCTGTTTTATTATTTTCCTAATTCCGTAAATGACAAGATTTCAGTAGAAAATATAAATGAAAATTAGTATGGTTACCAAAATATTTATTATCTTCTGCCTCAAATAAAGCAAATGCAATCAGAAAGCATTCCTTATAAGCAATGCTCGAATAGAGCATTAATTCCTTTTAAAAAAAGATAGTTGAAGGAATTACCAATCCCAAATAAAATGCGATAAACAGTAAAGGTAAAACATGCAATAAATGTATAAAATGTTCTTTATTTATTTTTTATATTTTATTTAAATTTGACAATTATCTCGATATTATTTTACCTTAAATTGTATTTAAATATTTCTTTCGGTTCTTTAGGCGAAATAAATGTTTGTGTATGTATTTATTTATACATATGATATTTGACATATTCTGTAAAAAGTATTTTTACTAAAACTACCTATTATACTTACACACTTTAATGAATTGGCTTTTTTTGTTTTTAGATTTTGTATCTCTGTCTTGTTTCATTTGTTATTGTAATGTTTTATTTAATTTCTCGATTCAATAAATTCCCTAAAAAATTTTTTCAAACAAGTTGACTGCAGAATCTTTCTTGAAAACAAAGCATGCCAAAAAGCTCGTGGAAAAGTAATTGTAATTAATGAATTAGAAGATATTTTCCATCCTCAATACTTTACCTGAAATTTAATTTCAACCAACGGCAAAACGCTTTTGAGAACACTACAAAGAAAAGTTCGTCTAATAAGTAAGTTTGAATTTGTAAATATTTTTCTATCATAAACATACAGTTAGTTTTACAGAATATTAAATTCGATTCTTGTGCAAGCTTAAATATTAGTCGCAAAGTTATTATGTTTGGTAATATAAAAATCATATTTTAAAAAAAAATTCTGGCTAATAAAATTTTACAAATATCTTGGGTGCACTTTATTTTGAAAGAAGGATGAACTTGCGTAACTTTTCCTTGCGGCTTTTATATTTTTTAAATCCGGTCTAACTTACAGGACTATTTGAAGGAAGAAATAGAAAGTTATTATTTTCTTACGAGAGCTCAATAAAAGTAAGAATCAATTCTAGGCATGTTCATTAAATACTTAAAATTTTTTATTTATGACGTAACGATTTGATTTTTAAAAAGACTTCTTTTTTCGCGGGAAAAGAAAAAAATTCGACAAAAATTACCGTGACCTTGAGAATAAGGGATATTAGTAATTGGCACGAAATCAAATATTGTTAACAGTCATACGCGTTGTTTTGTTGAAAATATATATCTTAAATCTTTTAAATAGTATTTGTCCCAAGCCTTTTCCTTCCCGCTTAGCTGAGCCAGAGTTTAGAAGATTAAAAACAATTATGTATGAAATAGACATTTGTACGCCAGTTGATGCCATCCGAAACGTTTTAAATTTTGAATTTATGTTAACGTTTTTATGTGAGTAGAAAATTTATTAAATTACATCTTCCTGATCATTTCGCGGAACCTTCATCAAAATAGGACTCGCCAAGTAATTTTTACTGAAAACATTAAAATTTTTATTTTTGATGATTTTGAATAATATTCCTTATACATTGGATTACTCGAAACTGATATTTCAGCAAGATAAAACTTCACTGAACGAATTCCCTACGATAAGCTGGCTGCATAATTTTTCCCTTATTTCCCTATGGCAACAATCAAAAAATTTTAATTACATCAAATGTAATTTGTCGAATACATACAGTTCATCGGTGTAGACTTGATTTTATATAAAAGGTAAATTTTTACATTTTAAATCTGCAGTAAAAAGTTTGGGCAGAATTGGCGGAAAATGATTCAGCATCTTCGCAACAAAAGTGGTGTCTGACGCCTATTGTACATCGAAAATTAAAAAATTTACAACGACGGAGATGTGAAAAACTTGCATATCGCGAGGAGAACTTTTTTACCGCATCCGAGTTTTACGTAATTATACAGGTAATATTTGAGGTCGATATTCATATTCTTGTAAAAAGTCCAGTACTTTATTCGCTTTGCTATAAACGCGAGTTGGCTTTATTGCAAAATTGAAACTAAGCTTTGAAGAACGTGAAGAAAGTTTCCGCTTTCTTAAACAATAATAAAAATAGGTAATTTTTAAAAAATTTCCTTAAGTTATCAAAAATGGTGATAACACTTTTGTTTGTGCTTCGAAGTTTGTTCGCTGTTTATGCTGCTGCCTCAGACGATATTTTGAAGGTGCAGTATCCGCTGTTCGGAATATCTCAAGTGGCGACACACTCTAAAGTTGCGAACACGTGCGGCACTAATTTAAAAACTCTATATTTTGCGCTAAAGAAACGTGAAACCTGGGCTATCCATAGTAAGTTCCTGTTGCAATTCGAATCTTGTGCCCTCACTAGCGCCAAAGTAAATTATTAATAACTTCATTTTTTTTTCACAGTGCTTGATTCAAGTGGAACGCCTAAAAATGGATTTATTTGGGGCAATAACTATTGGCTGGGGTCCCGTTCTCAGTGTAAAAGGAGAGCCACAAAGCAAAAGCTTTCATCCCCAAAAAACGTCTCATTCAGAACCTTAAAATATCCACCATTCGAAGTTGACTTTTACATTGGATCTTTTAGCCATAATTCAAGTTTCCAAAGCCGGATAAATCAATCAAATCAGGTATTTAAGATGCAATTAAACAGTGCGAATAAATATTGGGGGAAATTTATCAAGTTTCTAGTCTTTTGTTTTTCTTCAAAAATTATCAAAGATAATTTATATATAGTATGGTTAATTTATTAAAGGATATTAATCGTTATTTTTGGCAGAGTCTATACTTTGTAACATATTTTATACTTATGCAATCGGATCATACATGTATTTTAATTTTATTAGTTGGCTTTCGCATTTTATTGTACAGAAATTTATTGTTCTTTCATTTGTTCAATAGATACCGATTTAAGGAACTATTATTGTTTATCATTCTTTTCGTGAGAGTATCATATTCAAATCAAAATTTCAGAACGGGTACTTGGACAAGCAGATTAAAAACACTTGTTTAGTAAATTTTAATGTATTATTGGCATAAGTTACTATTTTACACAGTATTATATTTCAGAATAGAAATTTAATTCAAATTCAGAATAATAATTTTTCTCGAAATGCAGCATTTAAACAATCAAAGATAAATGCCCTACTTTAATCGATAATATTAAAATTTAAAAAAATAGAATGTAGCATCATCCTCAATAATTCTTTTTGAAGTTTCTTTCTTTTAATAGATTGGGCTTTGAAGTATTTTATATACATAATATATTTCATAATGATCATAAAAAGTTGTAACGGTCTTTCATTAAAATTGTGTCCTGTCTGAATCAATTATCGCTCAATTTAATAATATTAGTGAAAAGAAATAATAAGGAATTTTTGAATCAAATCTTTATTAAATACATGTAGAATTATTTGAATAAGTTCTAGTGAAAATGAAAAAGAAAACGAATTAAGAAATGCTTGATGAATTAAGTTAATAATAAAACCTCGTGTAAACACATGAAAATCGTTTTGAACATCATCTTTCTGCAAACTGATGTAATCTGAATACTTATATTCAACTATAAAAAATAATTATTTGTTTTTATCGTTGCAGAATTTAATTATCATAGGTTTTTGCTTGCCATCAACTTGTACAGTTCAAGAATTGAAACCTTTATTGGAGTCATGGACTAATCAAAATCCACTAGCAGTGCAACTTCTCTATGATTTCAACTTAAAGTTAGTAAAAATAAGGAAATTAATCAAAGAATCATTTTTTGAGAATGATCCGATTTTTGTAATAATCAGGTAAATTATTATATGTTTATAGATTTACATATACTTAAGCACGATATCGATTAAATGGGCTGTATATTTTTGTCATATTATTATGCATATCCATATGAAATATTTTGCAAAATGCATGACGAGTATGAATTTTGACATGACTATTCCATTATCTGGCTACCCATCCTTAGAATTTCACAATCCTAAAATTAGTTAAAAAAAATTTTAAGAAAGTTGAAGTTAAAATTATTACACAACTCGAATCTTCTAATATCAAAAAGCAGTTAATTAATTATAATTAAGCAGTTCTATAATGTAAGTTAATATAAATTAGCAGTTCTAATTTAGCAGTAAAATTTACTTCAACAGTTAAATTTTGGTTAATTTCTTAAAGAAGTAGTTTTAGTATCGAAAAAGGGAAATATTAAAAAAATGGGTCAGGTTTTCAAAGTTAGTCAAGATTCTGGTCTCAAACAAAGCGAAAGTATCAAAATCGGTTTGGAGCTATTAGTACCAAGGCAACATTGATATTTAATTATATGTATTTATACATATTTCTTTTTAGCTTATTTGTCAGCATATCTGCTTTATTTGTCTTACTTGGAACTTTATATGATATTTATGTATGGACACCGCAAAGAAAACGTTGCAATCTAATTAAATTGGAAAGTAAAAACAAGAACTGGGAAACAGGGAAAGTCAGAAATATACGAGATGTAGATGAAACATTAAATTATGATAACAATCTAAATGATTGTATGTATAATAATCATTATTTTTACTTAGTTCTTTCATTTTTGAATTATCTCTTAATTATTGCAAGAAACTGTGAGATGGATATTTATTGAGGGACACAAATATTTATTTCGTGTTACATTTTATGCTCTTCTTGTTTTGCTTGAATCTACTCATTAAGGAAATTTGACAAAGCATTATTGATCTTTTTAGAGTGAATTGATAAATTATATAGCTTCTTAACATATGAATTGCAGGCTACGAATTGAAAATTGATAATTCTTTACATAAATCAATACCCGTGCCAATTACAATTTTGCACCGTGAAAATCAGACGACTGAGAGAAATTGCAAAAATGTTATGGGAAAATTCATAATTTGTTTCTCAGCAGTATCAAATGCAAGAACAATGAACAAGACAAATTACGATAAACATGGTGTGGCAGCTGTGCATGGTCTTAAATTTTTAGGAATGATATGGATAATTTACCTTTTTACACTACATTATTTGAAGGACATTGCGGGTAAAATAAAATATACAATTTATTTCTATGTAAATCTTTCTGATAAATTCTATTATTATCACTGTGACAACAATCAAAATTTCCAGATATTATATAAAAAGCAGTTATTTCTTATGTTCTTTTTCGAAATATATTTTGCACTGTTTTACAGATAATAAATCTCAACTTCTGTCAACTTTTTATGGAGTTTCTTGGCATGAAGTCAGCACTAACACTTTTTCTGTAGATACGTTTCTTTTCACCAGTGGATTTTTACTCTCTTATACATATCATAGAAATCACAGAATTTCATCTCGATTCAATGGTAATTTCAGCATTAAAGTAAAAGTAAATGAATTTTTTACGATGATTCTGAAAAGATTTATAAGGTGAGCTTTTCCTTCTGATATAAGTTACTGATTGATAAAAGGTAATAAATATGTTGAGGCAATTACTTAATATTAATATCCTTTTTGGTACTTTGTTTTTAATATATAAATCTCTCTTTTATTTTAGGAATATAGATAGCAAAGTACGCTTGAATGTTCCAGTAATGAAGGTAATGAAAAATTCTTTTTTTCAGACTGAGTCCTATTTATGTCCTGGCTCTGGGAATAGCTGTCATTAATAATAGACATAACAATAAAATAAACTCATTTGAAGATGCAGAAACTTCACAAAATGCTTGCGAACAGTATTGGTGGAGGAATTTATTGTACATAAATAATCTGTTCAGAGCAGAGGAAATGGTATATATTTACTTTTGTTAATTTAATAACAAATTAAAATTGAAAAATATATTTATTATTTGATTCTATGTTTTACTCATTAGATTTAGAGGAAAAGACATAAGTTTAATTCAAAACAACGGTTGAAAATGAATTTTATTTCAGTGCATGACATGGAGTTGGTATTTATCGACAGAAATGCAATTCTTTATGTTAGGAGCGGCTTTATTAATTATCTCATTGCAGTATGTGTCTTAATCTAAATATTTTTCATTATAACTAAAAATTCACGTCATTTTCACTATTATCACTTAATAAACATTTTACAGATTCTGGAAATTTACTTCTTGGATGATAGGAAGTTTAATTATAATTTCTTCACTTTTAAATGGATATTTGTCGTATAGATATAATTTTACCCGTTTGTAAGTGAAAATCAGACCTTCAATTTTCTTCAGATGAAATTTATTTGCATTTGAAATATTATATTAAATTCATCCGGAATAAATTATATTTTAATAATGTACAGAAATGTCAAACAATCAACTTCGAATGATATGGCACTTTACTTACCCCCTTGGTTAACAGTAGCACCATATCTGATAGGAATAAGCACTGGTTATTTTACGCTACATTTAAAAGGAGAATTGAGATTGAATAAAGTAAGTATATTTATTTTTTATATTTTATTAAAATT
This sequence comes from Ricinus marginatus, assembly GCA_028565995.1. Classification (NCBI taxonomy): domain Eukaryota; kingdom Metazoa; phylum Arthropoda; class Insecta; order Psocodea; family Ricinidae; genus Ricinus; species Ricinus marginatus. The sequence goes on from JAOWBB010009097.1 coordinate 30,095, forward strand.
ATCATTACTTTCGAATTAATTTTATCATTTTGAAAGTAAAGACGTTGATCTTTTTCACATAAAGCAGAAATTGTTTAGAAATTTACAACATTTATTTTTTTTAAATACAATTCAAAAAGTTTTTTTAGAGATAAAAATGAAATTTTACTTTAGGTTACATTAGTTACATGCTGGCTTCTAGGATTAATGTCTGGTTTCTGGGCCTTATTCGGATTTTATAGCGAAGACATGTCAATTATTTCGATTGCTTTATATAATGCTCTAAGTCGTCCGGCTTGGGGTGTTGGATTATCGTGGATAGTAATTGCCTGCTCAACAAGAAATGCCGGTTGGTAATATAATACTATCGACTCCTTAATCAAAAATTTTCATAAAAGCAAAAAAATGGAATTATTTTTCTTTTTTTTCAGATATTCTTAACACTTTTTTATCTTTCCGTCTTTGGATCCCATTAAGTAAACTCTCCTTAACGGCTTATTTAATAAGTCCGTTAATTATTAACTTCGTATATTTAAGCTCCGAGGCTCCGGTTCACATCTATTTCTTAGCAGTGGTAATTTAATGATTTCATATCTTTTTAATTAATATCAATTAATTTTACAAACAAACTACTCCAGTGTTGATCTTTTTCTTCTTTACATTCGCAGATCGTATCCATATTTGGATTCACTGGCATTGTTTATTTGTGCGCTTACTGTCTTTTCATTATATTAGAATTACCCTTCACTCAAATTGGCAAACATCTAATAGGTCGCAAATATGTTCTTAATCAACTAAGCCGGCATTAATTAAATAGAAAAATATCAAAAACCGGAAATAAAAATTGCCATGATTTTTTTTCACTAGTTCTTGCTAAAGGTAAGTTTCATTTTCCTTTACTTAATAATATTGTCACCGCGTGATACTATATTTTTCATTTAAGTTATTTTCGCAGATCCATTCCGGTCGTTTGGGTGAGGATCGCAACGTGTTTCCGATTTTCCTGAAGAGGAAAACGAACTCGCTTTTTAATCTAAAACTCAATTCGAAGTGAACGATAATACATATATTATCCTCTTTTCCATATAGGTGAGAAACTGAAATATTCCAGTGAAATCCAAACAAATTGTAATTTTTTCAATTATTAATTATAATGTATGTACACTGTGAATCTTGTGTCCACATGAAAAGTGTAGCACAGAAAAATAAATTGATTTTTACGAATGGAATCGTTTCGCAACGAGGATAAATATTTACTTTATAATTATTCTTGGAATAGACACAGATTAATAAATTAAAAATAACTTTGGTAATAAAAAATTAAAATGTCTAGCACCATAATTGACTTCTGAAATTTTCGAGAACAACTTTTGATAGAGATCGAATTTTTTTTATTCTCATTATAGGAATAACTATTCATAAAGGAATAAAGTATTTTCTATCTGAAGGACTTTAAAGACCCTAAAGAAAGTGATGCCCCATTAAAAAAGTTTGCAAAATCACAGTTCAATCCCTTAAATTTCATTACTTATTAACTTATAAAGTTAATAAGTAAAACAGATATATTTCTGATTTTTATTTAAGTAAAAGCAACATATATTATCAGTTGTAGTTAACATAATAGGTAATTATAAAGAAATTTTTATTTTTAAGGGCTTCTCTTCTACATTAGCGGATTTAAGGAAGAAATGAATGAAAATCTGACCATTTAGACTTAAAAGTGTTAAAATACGTTTTACACTTAAATGCAAATTGATTTATGCTAAGAATGTAAATATGGAGGATTGTTGGATCGTTGTGAGCGCCGAAATGCATTAAAAACTTCAAGTTTTGGTTCGCCCCCTCTGCCGCGTTTTCTTCTTTGGCGTTTCCGCATTGCTTTCATTCGATTCCATTTTTCTTTTGCCATTTTTCCTGTCAGCCAAATTAACATTTGCTCCCTTCTCATCGACCTTATCCACATTATTTATCGCTTCTTTCTCGATCATTTTCTTCCTCTTTTCCTGATACATCAAATTCATATATTTCGCATGCATCTTCAACCATTTCCTTGTCAACTTTTTCGGTCTTTTCGTCTTCTTTTTACGATAGTGCTCCAAATTCATATCGTTCGTTGGCACATGGTCCAGGAGATGCGAAAGATAAAACAGGGAGCGGATTCGGGATTTGAAAAGTGATTTTGCCTCCAGAAATAAAGGTCTCTGCTCATTTTCTTCGTCTTCCACATCAAATTTCTTCTCGTTCAGAGTCAATGGCAATCCCTCGACCTCGCACGTGCGTGTTCGAACTCTGTAACGGTTCATTCTTAAACTATACAGCCCCATAAGCGTGCAATAATTGGGTGGCAGTAGCATGCCGTTCAGGGAATAGTTCTCCCTTAGCGAAAAATCTCTTTTATCATCATCTTCAGGTAATTTCTTAAGTAATTTTATGTCGCAAAAGCTAAAATTGCAATTACCTTCAAGGGATTCGATTATGCTCGTTTTACGCGAAAAATTACAGCTGACCGATAGCATGGCCATCACTGCTCTAAGATTATAACTCAGTTCGTCCAGTTCTTTATTAGTAGCAGGGTTTCTTATTTTGGGTCCGAATAAATTCTCCGAACAATATTTATGATAGTCCAAAATCTCATCATAAACAGTGAAAACGCTTTTTTCCTTTCTACTTGCTTTCCTAACTTTTTTGACAGGTTTCAACATGTTTTCGTCATTCTTGGAGCAATTCTGCTGCTGAATGAGCATATTCTTAAGTTCAGTATTAGGTATTTTATTATTCAACTTCCTTAGGTAATTATATCTTGTTCGACATTGCACCGTGGAGCGGTCTTCGAAATATTCGCTTATTCTGAGCCAGTCTTTCGAATATTTTTTGACTAAAGTTATCAATAATTCATCCTCTTCTTGGGTGAACTCTGGCATTAAAATGCTAGTCAAGTAATAATATCTCGACCTTATCTGACTGGGTACCCTTCCTGGCAGAAAGTTTGCTATTTTGCCACAATCTTTAAATAATTTATACCCAAAAATTATTATTTTATCTTCAGCAGCACTAAAAGACCCTCTTTTTAAATCACTCTGTAAATGATCTAAATATCTATTTCGACACTGTTTTATATTTCTAGTTTGAAAATACCAAGCAATTTTTATCCAAGGAATATTACTGCAAATAGTAAATTTTTGAACTAACTCTTTGAGAAAGTCATCTTCTTCACGTGACCACTTACCCTCATTTAATGAATTCTTTGTCTGATATTGAACACAACACTGAAAACCATTTCTATTTGTACCTAACTTATCTGCAATATAGTCCCAGTCTTGATACTTATAAGTTTCTGCTAAGTTATTTAGGGAATCTATTTCTTTTTTTATCCATTTTGATTTATTAATTTTGGGATTCAAATGAAGTCTCCATATTGCTTCACATTCAGAAGCAGAAAATTTACCATTGAAATCTGTTGCAGATATTTTTAACCAATCAATTGATTTAATTTCAGTTGAAATACTATTTTTCTCATTTTCATCTAAACTTTTAATTGATACTTCTTCAGAATTATCATTATTTGAGAGTTTTTTTTGCAACTTAATTGATTTCAGTTCTTTCAAAACTAGACTTGTCAAATATTCTTTATCTTTGTTCGTCCAAACATGAGACTTTTTTAGTAAATCAGTGCATAATAATTCTCTATTCCCCATTCTTTCTATTACATCCTCATTTCTTGGTTGTGGATAACCTTCAAGATCTTTGAAATAAGGTATGCCTGCACATTTAATATACTGAATTTCTCTGTCTTTTGAAACTGCTTTTTTATTTAATGCATCTTTTTTCAGAGTGGATAGTTTATTTAAATACTCACTTATAATTTGTTGTTCTTTCCTGTTGTCTTCCAATGTTTCTATCAACTTATTTTCAATTGCCTTTAACAATTCTTGGCAACTTTCGTTATAGACAATTGGAGAAACAGAATCAAGAAGGCAAGAGTCCGAAGGTTCCACATTCCTTTCAAAATCAATCGGGAGATTCTTCGGTGATATTTCCCCGACGTCGTTCTGCAGTAGTCCAAATTGTAGTTCTTGATCAATTAACGCAACGTCACTCAACAGCCTAAGAGCCTCTTCGTCCATGATTTACACTTAATTCAAAGTTATAAATAAACACTTCAATTTTTATTAATTAATAAAATATAATTGTATTGTAAATCCAACCGACATATTACTTTACATATTAATTTTTGTCGTATATTTATAAAGACAATGTGGGATTTTTGTCGCGCATAGAAGCAGCAATCAAATGTAGTGTTATCAGACAAAATAATCGGTTGAGTTCTGTTAACATAATGAAATTATGAAACTTTAGTATAGGCACTTAATCTTATTATGGGGAATGAGGAAAGCCAAAGCTCTGGTATCAATTTTGATAGTAATGCTATAGAAGTAACAGACAACTGGACTCTTTATCATGCCTATAACGTTAATGGCAGTACAAGAGTTCGATCCGCATTTATTAGTCAACAGGGAACTTCGGATCATGCATGCGATTCGTTAAAGAAACTGGCAAAGGTAATGAATAATCTTAGTTGAAATAAAATATTTAACGATGTTCCAGGATTTACTGATTAAATTGTTTCAGAATTTAATGATACATCGGCATCCGTGCATAGTACAGTTCATATCATCATGGAGTAAAAATAATTCATTTTATTTAATAACAGAGGAGGTGAAACCTTTGGCGCAAGTGATAGGAAACCAATCAGCTTTACAGATTTGTATTGGCCTGCATAGCATACTCAAAGCAGTTACATTTCTTCATGAAAAAGCCTTGTCATCACATAATAATTTGTGTTGTGCTTCAATTTATGTCACACCTGAGGGAGTATGGAAATTGGGAGGCTTAGATTATCTAATGAAGTAAGATATTGTTTTTTTAATATGAAAGTTAATTACTTTTTGTATATTAAAAAATTTCTGAAAAAAACATTATTTAAAATACTTTTGAAAAATTTTCTTTTTTTTAAATTGAATTATGGAAAAACCTTAGTTATTTACATATTCAAAAGTGTTTTATTATGTATATATATTTGTAAGTCAAGACTTGAAGCATTTTAGCTTTAGATTATTTCTTTCATATTAATATTAATATAAAATTAGTATATAAAAATATATATATATATTTCACTGCAGTAATACAAATATTTTACCAAACTGAAAATAATAAGAATTGTTTTCACTTTTACACATAACTATTTATTTATATAGTTATTTACAATAACTATTTTATTTATAGAATGAGGTAAGCATTTTTTAAATATACAATATATCTTCTCTCTCACATGATTGCTTTTCTAATTATATTGGCATTCGACCTTATATAAGTATACTAATGAAAGACAGATTTCTATACAGGTAAAAGAAAATTTGAAAAAAAAAATCTAAAATTCTAATAATTCAGTTTAAAGATTAATGAATTTAACATTAGATTATTTTCAGTGGCTTATATTTATATATATATGTAAAAATTTAAGTTTTTAGAATACTACATATCATAAAAGAACTACATTAATATTAAACTATTGTAAAAATGTTTTAGCTATATTCAAGAAATGAAGTGCAAGAAATCATGTTGTCTACATAATCTGCCTATTCTTAATGAAATTAATTTTTTTATTTGATCATAGATTTTCAGATATAACTCCAAGTTATCTGCAAAAAAGCAGGGCACACAGATATGAAAAAGCAGTGCCCCCAGAAGAGGACAGTTTACAGCCAACATCCAAGATAAATGCTGAAGCCATTGATCAATATGCATTTGGTGTATTAGTTGAGGAAGTATTAAAAAAAAAAACAAATGATGAGATTCCCCATTTATTGGATTTTAAATTATTCTGCAAGAAAAAACTTCACAGTCTGGATCCACTGCAAAGGTGCAAATTGTCCGAAATAATGTCACATGAGTTTTTCAGTCATGATTTTATTAGAATTCATCAGTTTCTTTCTGAGCTACCTCTTAAACTGCAAAATGAAAAGGAAGAATTTTTCAGGTAACATAGGTAGTGAACCTAAAGGTTTGCAGTCATTTTTTCCTCCAAAGATCTATAGAATTTGGTCTAATGTTTGCTTAATTTATATACTAATAGCTTGTTTTGTTTAATTAATTACCACACCCTTTTTTTTGTAGAGATCTGACTGAGCAGTTAACATTACTGCCTGAAGAAATTGTAGCATCCCAATTAGCATCTCTATTATTATCAAGGATCGTTATTTTAGACGAAACTGCTCAAGAACATTTATTACCGATTATATTAAAACCAAAAACTGGTATGTTTGAAAATTATTTAAATAAACGTGAATCCTGCTTGCTTCTTTCCCGAATCTTATATACGGATGCCAATATGCATGGAAAAACTTAAAAAATTTAATACGATTCTGATTTGCAACCTACGCTCTGTTAAGTAATTTTTTTCCCTGAAAAAAAGTTCAGGGCTATGTTATACAAAAAGCCATTACTATATGTTACATTCATCTCCATGTTATTTTATCAATATCAATTTAAATCTATGATGAAAGTAATTTAGTAGTTAAAAACCATTTAAGAATTTTTATTTTTGATGGATTAATTAAAATAATACTTCTACGTTAACTGCCTTATTTTGTATCTAAAGAGAATGGCAAAATAGCATGGTTTTAAATTTCTGAAAATCAGTGATTTGTTTTTAATTTAATATCTGTTGCTGCTTTTTTTAAATCAACGATTTCAACAGAAACCAGACTCGCAGAACAAACGGTCCGATTATTTCAAATTAGGTTAGGGATTTAAAAATATATATAAAAAGTTAAAAAATTGAATTATTTTATGTCGCATTTGTTATTAAGTAGTCGCATTTGCTGCAAAATTTCCCTAGATTTTTAAATTTCAATTTTCAGGTAGCGGGCAGGAAACTATCGCCCTGTTTTCAGAGTCGATCTTCAAACGTCATATAGTCCCGAAGCTTCTCCAAATGTTCTGCGTTCGTGACGCTCAGGTTAGGTTAATACTTCTAACTCATTTCCGGTTGTATTACAGCGCCTTTACTTTGGAGCAGTTGAAGCATCAAGTATTGCCTGAGGTATTTTTCTCACATCTTCCATACGTTTGAGCTCGACTTTTATCCTGCACAAGTCGGTGATTAATTAGTTTGTCGTTTCTTTTTCCACTCATCAGCTTCTGATCGGAATCAAAGACGTGAACGACAAGCTGGTGAGCATGACGCTCAAAGTATTAGCGGATTTAGTTATAATTCTGGGAGCGTCCACTGTCATAGGTGGAAAGCGGGGTAAGCTATTTACCGATGGACGGCCCAAAGCGCACAGTTCAACGGGGATAATCAAATCGCCCAGAAGAGTGAGGGCAATCAAGAGGGAAAGCCCAATGAGAAGCGATACTCGTATATTGTACGGAAACGGACTTGCGGAGCTTCCACAGAGGTTCAGTCCAGATGGTGGTGAGGACGACGACGACGAGGACGACGACGATTATGATGATGATGATATTGATGGGTCTGGCAGCTCCGCGGGCGAACTTGAAATGGATGACGATTATTGGTCGGATTGGGAGTTATCGGTAATTTTTATGTTTAATATTATGCGAATTCTTAAATTCTGATATGCTCATTATTTCGAAATCGGAAATAATTTCTTGAACAAGAGAAGAAGTTGGGTTTAATTGTGTGTCACAGCCCGAGGCTATCCGCTGATACAACGTTTGATGATACATCCTAGTGTCCGTTCGTTGGCCGTCATATCTCAAGAGCTTTTTGGATCATGTTCAGAACTATTTTGTCGACACACGCGTCAAACCTTCGCAATCAAATACAATATACTTGGACTTTTTACAGGGTGAAAAAGACGTAATGGGGCACGAGAGGGCAAGACATTTTTTTCAAGTGGAGAGCTATCCGACTTCGTCGGAGAAGGAGCTGAAGCCGTCGAAGAAGCGTTTTCATGCGAACCGCCAAGCCCTTCCAGACATCACATCACTGGACATAAAATGCAGTGTTGCCAAAGTCAAAGCGCAAAACGGCGAAAGCGATGTTGACTTTTTTCGCGACATGGAGCCTGTGATAAGCAGAACGACGCCTCTAAATGTGAACGCCACCAGAAACAAATTCGAAGTAAGCATGGAGGCCGAAGAGGCTGGAGTCGGATGGAACGGAGACTGGGGCACGGAAGACGACACCGATTCTTAAAACATTGCAAGCACTTTTGCGGAAAAAGGCGTAAAAGATCGGAGGGTAATTCAATAGAAAAGGAGGCAGAGAAAATTCCCGGAGGCCGCGGAAAATTGGATTGCGGTTAGAAGACGCGTGAAAAAAGCGCGCGACCTTCTGGATCAGTAATTTCGACCGCGTTCCAAGCAGATTGAGGGACTTTAAACATTGATGAAAATTACTTGGCTTCTTTTTTTCTTTTTACTTGCGCTTGAATCTGGTCTTTTAAAGAGATTTGTGATGAATTATTTAGTAAATCAAAGAAAAAAATATATATATATGTTTATAGCATTAAAAAGGGAGGTGATGTTGTTCCTCACGCAATCAGGTCGTGCGGTTTTCTTGGCTTCTTTTTTAACCAAAAGAAGCAACTAAGACGCAAAGGCGGCGAAGGCAGAACCAAAAGAAGCTGCCTCGTCCGCAGCTAAGAAAGCAACTAAGACGCAGGATCCTTCCGATTGGCGGCTTTCGTTTCCTCTTCGATGCGACGAGTGGAGCAACCTCGCGCAGAGGCCCAGCGAGATTTTCGGCGTCTACATCCACTCGCGCTGGAAGTTGAACTCGTAATTTTACAGAAGCGCAATTTTCATAACTGAAGGAACATAAATCTCCATTTGCTTTTTTGTCCGTCAGATCCCGCTTGCGCTGCGAAAGTAAACTGCATGCGAAACCGAGCATGCTGTACTGATTTTCGCCGGCAGCAAGTCGTCCGTCTCTTCTACCGCTGGACGGGTCTTTCCTTTTGCGTTTTTTAGTTCTTTCGTTTCGGATGGTTGAAAAAGGTGATTTTTACCGGGAGGCTGATTTCCATTGGTCTCGCGTTAAAATAATTTTCCGAAGGGAGAGATTGCGTCTGCGGGGCGGGTGGGATCGGAAAAAAAGAAAGCACGTCATATGTACACATTTATTTTAATTATGATACAACCGTTAAGGGTCCGTGCATGTTGCTAGACTTGGATTCACTTCACAACGCGTCAGAGTGCTCGAGAGCGCCGAGATTCTTGCTGCCTTTGTCCACCCAGTTCTTGAGCCTCCCCCGCAGCTCTTCCAGGGACTTGGATTTTGCCTTGTTGATCCTCTTGTATTTTACGTCCTTCGGTTTCGTGACCGATCTGTGATTGCTCATGACTCTGTTGTAAGTAGTCACGTGGTTGGGGGGCTGTTCCTCGGACTTTTCCGTTTCGGGGCTCGAATTGTTGAGTCTCTCGAAGCTTCCGTAAAGAGCCTGAAGTCGTCCGCCGCTACTCCACGAGAGTCTCTTGGACGAAACGTGAATCGTCGATTCCGGTTTCGCATCCGCGGCTTTTTTATTTTCCTCGACCGGCGGGGGCACCGAGTCCGCAGAATCACCTTCGCCGTCCTCTTCCACGCTGTATACGGTCTCGAGTATTTCCGGTCGGCGAAGGTATCCGTTTGATCTCCTCATTGAGTAATATTTGCCACCCGGCTCGACTGCGTCCGATACGCTCCGAACTATCGTGACGCTGTCCGAGCCGGAGCGAAATCTCGGGAGTGTCGAGTCGTGGTCGTTTCCATCTTCCAGGACGACTGCGCTGTCGCTGTCGTTGAGGGAGTCGAGGTTCGTTTCCCCAGTGGGAGAGTCCACCGCAAAACAGGAGATATCCGGAAAGGGAAAGTCTATCCCGGCTTCCGCCAACCTGTGCTGCATGAGGTGGAGTGCCTGCTGCTGCCGCGCGATGAGGAGGTCCCGCTGAGAAAGAAGATTTCCGATGTCCTTCTGCTTTCGGATGAGCCGTGCCTCGAACAGAAGGAGCTGGGAGGACAAAGCCTTCAGTTGCTCCGCTTCCTCTTCACGACATTTCGCCGCCTTTTCCTCCTGAAAAGCGACGTGAGCATACGTTTAATACAGTGTAATCTATCAGATAGGATCGCGTCATTTGACTTCGCCTCCTTTAAAATATCCGACGAGAACAAAAAAATCATTTTTACCACTTGCTCGCGAGCAAGTGCCACGTTCCGCCGGCGATTCGGCCCCGTCCGAAACAGACGGGCGGGAGATTAAACCCGAAAGATATTGTGAAGTAAATTTCTGCTTCATCGCCGGGAAGGTGACCCTCGTGTAAAGCTGCCTTTGCCGAAGAGCAGCTAATCGGTCCCTTGAGATTTACGGCACTTGAAAGCCGTCCGCGGTTCACCTACCTGCCCTTTCATCAATCTCCTCCAGAGCACCAGCTGATGGGCCTGGCTCCGGCACTTTTCCTTCAGTTCCCTGATGACCCTCCTCGCATCGTCCAAGCTCCCGATTTCCTGTTCGTCGAGGTCGCACTCGCTTGGACGACTTCCGCCTTTTCCATCGCTGCTGGAAAATGCAAAACCCTCTTTTCACTCTGATTCCCTGCCGCGTCAGGCAACTTGCTTTCGGCGGGAGGTGGGAGAGGGCCCGCTCTCGTCTTCCTTTTGAAATCGTTCTCGAAACTCGGGTTGCAAAAGTCGGCGTTCGATCACGCGATTGCTCCATCCCCCCGTTAAGCAACCATTCGACCGCCGATCGTAATTAAAATAAATCTGGCGGCAGCCTTGGCTCACCTGCCACTCATTTTTAAATGTTACTTCTGAGCACATTTATCCGAGCCGAGGACGGAAGTTTTCGGCCACGACAGGTATCACGCGACATCGGCGACGAACTCGTAACCGGACTCGAAAAAGAAATTTTCGACCGGCCCGGAGGGCAGCCACATTCATTGCGCGGCCTCCGCTTTTCAAGTGCCGGGAGACTCACGGGAAGCGGTGCCGTTCGCATGTGTGCGAGGTTCGCTCCGAAAGTTCGTGCTCCTTTTCACACCACTCGCGAGATGCCATCGAATGCTCCCGGCACTTCGTTCGCTCTTTCGCCCAAGAGAATTTCGAAGGTCGAAAGTAAAATCGAACCGAAAGGTTTCTCCTCCGGAAGGTGGGAGAGGAGACCGCACCCCCGGGCGAAAAGCTCCCAATGTTTTTTCTCCGGCACTTAACCCATTAAATATTTCACGTGCGTGCGTCGCGATCCGTTCCCAAGACGGTAATTCAACGCTCTCGAAAGTTTTCTCCTGCATTTTCCATTTTTTGCACGGTGAGAAAATCGAAAGTGGAAAATTCCACCCTCAACTCCCCCCAGAAAGCGATAGTTGCTATTGACCAAAAAAAGCTGAAGAGCGGAGCTTTAAAATAAATGAAATTTTCTCACATATTTAAAAATAAATCAAATTTGAAATTCGGAAATATTTCAAACGAGCACACTCGCAAATGACAAACACGAACAAACGTAATCGGCAAATGCGAACTCACGTATGTGCCCAACGACGAACTTGGTAACATTACAGTATTAATAATTCATACAGATAAAGTAACATAAATTCCGAAATGATGCTGTAAGACATAAATTTACATTTAGATCCACGGCTCGGGGGGGAGGAATTTTCGCTCCGTTACAGCCTCATATTTTTTATGGCGCACAAACGAGCATAAGATAAAATGCCCAGATTAATCATCGATGTTATTCATATATGTGTATATTTTATTTATGTATATTACATACGTATATTTTACGAGGCGATTTTTTTAATAAATTGTTATAAAATGCACGAGCACAATTCGCTAAAGCAACTTACCGAAGATCCTCCTCTCCCAGTGCCGGACGGGACGGAAAAGCATGGAAAAAAACTCCCGAGTAGGGGGAAACCGGATCTGCGAGACGCTTCCCTTTGACACCGGGATTTTCCAGTGCCCGAGGGGAAATTACGTGCAAAAGGAACTCTCGAAATATCGACCCGGTCCCACTCTCCTCCACGTTTTTATCAAATTTTAAACCAGGGGTTTGCACACCGAAAGACGACGTCACGGAATCTCAGCTCAGGTAATTGAACCGTCCGGTGCACGGGAGAGGAAACGCGGGGCCTCCGCCATAATTAGTTCCAGAGAACGACATCGGATAATTGTCTCGTTAAGAGCCTCCGTGATGAAACCTGCTCTTGCACCAATGCAGATTTCGACGGCATTACCCGAAACGAGGGCAGAACCGGGTCTGTTATCTAAGACGAATTGCCCGGCATCCGAGTGGCTCTCGTTTCCAAAGCATAATGGGAAACGACGGTTGCGAATGCAACCGCCGCGTCGCTCTCCGTCCCGGTGCGGGAAAAGGGAGTCGAAACCGAAATCGAATCCCTTCCTCTGACCGCTTTGCTGCGGCTGAATCCAGCGCGCGGAAAAATATCTCGCGCTTGCCGAAAATTTTTTTTTTAATTGCTCGTTTCTCCACACTCCCGCGTCGCATAGTGGGAGCGCCCATTATGATGACCGATCTCGGTGGCATGGCGAGAACGGCTTCGACTTCGGGAAGTGTACGCGCTGATTGTACGGGTCAAGAACTGCGAACGACGTGAATTCTCGATCGATCACGTATGGGATATGCGTAATTTTGCGGTAAATTGTAGGCCGGCATTACGTGTTGATGAAACACGATTGGGAAAGAAAAGGAAAATGAAATTGTTTAATACGAATTCGGCCGGAGGAATTGATGAACGACTCTCCTCACGTAATATAGGGAAAATGCAGTCTTTACGGAAATTACCTGAACATTAAGGAGGTTTTGCGAGACTTCCTCGGACTGGCCATGGCGAGGAATGCTGCTGCTGCTGCTGCTGCTTCTCCGTTATCATTTATCAATTATTACAGGGCGTTCTTTCGCTTCCTGCAACGTCAAAAAAAATTAAATTAAATTAAATTCAACGTGAGAATTGAACAACTTTAACTTTCTCAAATTTGACAAATATTTCAATTTTCCGCAGCGTATAAAAATGTTCAGTAAAAAAAAGGCTCGGTTCGGCTCTAAAATTACTTTTACGGATTTATGATGGAGATTAAAAGTAATTTTAAGTATTAATTAAAAGTAATTTTAATCCCCAAAAATCCCGTTTGGAAAGATTCTGTTATGAGTTCCGCACCGTAAAACTGCCTTTGGGAAAGGTTTATGCCGTTCCATCCTTCAAAAAATTTAACTGTCCGTTTTCAGAGAGTCTTCGAGTTCAAAATGGGATGAAGCAAACCTGTTTTCCTTCTCGGCAGTGCCAACCGAAATCTTCATTCGCGTCAAAGAGACATCGATTTATTATCGGATGTTTGAAAAACTCTGTAACATTTCCGTACGCAGTAAAAAAATTTTTGAAAATTTGAAGCACATTTCTGTATACATTACACTGACATCGAGGGCCAGGAACAGACAAGGATGATTCCCATCGATTTTTGCTCAAATGCTCTCGAAGTTAGAGTGTTTGACACTTTGGCATCCTCTCGCCTTTCTACGTATTCGAGAAAATGTCTTTAAGTAAGAGGCTTTTTGCGGGTTTTCAACAATCCACGTTAAAAGACGGGAAAAATGTGTTTCTTTCGCGTTCTGTTTCCCATGCTACTAAAAACCACGGTCCACATCAAAGCTAACACATTAAGGAATTTAAGATTAATTGCTGATAGTGACAAGACTTTCGCAATGTCAACCAATTAACATTCCTCGGCTGCGAGATTGGACCAATATCGAAGTACCACCCGATTACGGTGAAAAGATTGAGGTACTCACCGCAAATGGGGACGAAACGATGGCTTGCACGGACAAATAATGAGATGGCTGGCATGAGGGACGGCAATGTCCGGTATGTCCGCCGTGTGGACCGAGTTTCGAATTCGTTTCGAATAATCCAAATCGGATTCGATTTATGGCAGGTAATAATTACATTTGATTATTAGATTATTCGTGGACCACAGCCCGGACTTTAAAAAAAAGTACCTGGAATTAAGCAAGAGACCGACATAATGATACCTTTACCTGGTATCGAACTTCAGTCGAGGGTCCGTGGATAGAGATAACAGGTAAAAAAGAAAACGAGAAGGAAATTTTGGAAATTTGAAGTCAGCATTTCGGACAAGGAGAAAAGGAGTCCCCTCAAGGGTTTCGAATTGGGAGGATCCGTCAGTCGTGTGAAAATAATGGAAAATGAGTTGTCAGATTTTTGGGCGTCGACTCCGTTCCACCGGAGATGGAACAAAAGAAAAGGGAAGGTGCATCCGGAAAATCCGGCCCAGAATAATTTTAAAGGTAGCAATGAGATGAAATGACGGTGACTGCTTTGGCAGGGTCACGGGATTAATTCTTTTTTAAGCAAAATATTAGCAATATAGCGCTAAAATTGTAATTTAATTCGAAAAAACGAAGAAAAGCACTCTCAAACTGTCACAATCAAGCAAATGTTCAAACCTGTCGTTATCCATCTTCCCTCAAGGCGAGAATTTCGAATTCCGCAAGATGCTACGGTTCTCCGGGTTCACACACAAAGGAAAAAAGCCTTTATTCTCTCTTCCTAAGGGAAGAAATGAAATCCAAAGGAATATTTTCATAACTAAGGGTGAAACGAAGGTGCCTTGAAGGACCTTTTTGTCGAAGGGACCACTTTGTCCTTTTCCTTAATCAAATAAGACAGAAAAGAAAAGTTTTTCCCGCTTCGCGAAGGGTGAAAACGGAACCTTCGCGTGCCAGTGAAAATAATCTCAGGAATGGTTCGAAAATGGAAATGAAGGCAGGTCGGTGACAATCCGCTCACTTTACTCCGACTGAAATATTAAACTGAGACCTTTTTCACGCCCGCAACACTTCCAATTTTGCAAATTGTTTCATGCTCTCAAAGGAGTTATCTTCGTTCCAACTGGTTTCACGCTGAACAACTCGAAAATTCATAAATTTTGTATTTAACATTGCTTGAAACCGGACTCACATTCACGACATCCGAATAAAATGTAAATGTTGAAGTATTTGTCAAATAACATTTAAAAGTGCTTGCCACGGCAATTGGTTGGAGACCAAATTACATGGGCCGCTACATCTTTCGACTGCATTTCAAATAACTCGCGGCGAATGCGCTGAATCAGCGCTAAATCTGCAAAAGAACTCGCTGCAGAATTGAGAATGTCACGGAAGGAAAGTGAACGCATCGCAATCAAGGCAAACTTCGAATTTTATCATCATAACGAGAAAAATTCCAACCTTTAAGGTATTCAAAGTGACTGAAGAAGAAAAATTTAAATATTAAATTTTTCAAAGAAAATTTAGTAATCTGTTTTTAAGATTTTCCTCATTTCAGATAGTTAGGGCCAGAAGCCACTGCTACAGTCACGTAACACGGTGAACATGATCAGTTATTTTGAAGGGGCTCGCACCGACAAACAGTACCGAAGTTTGCAGCCACGCCGCTAATCCAGAATTATTTGGAATGATGGATTTCCCGCGTACTGGTGCCACGTATGTCGAAAGCAATGTTGTCACATAAATTTTTCTCGTGCGTTTTTTTTTCTGGAGCAATCGTTGGCCAATTGTCTGTGTGGTCTAGTTTACTTCGTGCGTCCACTTTTTCCTTCAATATTCACCATCCTTCGTTCGACCGCACAGCATTATCAACTAACTGTCCACCCAAACTACCGAAGTCACCAATCGGATGGAAGGGTAATGGATTTGCGGAAATGAATCGCGCTCCACCATCAAAGTTTCATTTAGTTCCATTGAATATTACAAAGCCGGGAACGAATTTGGCTTTTTCATCGTCCCCAAAAGTGTATATCTTTGCGAAGCGTTTTGTTGCATCGCAAAAAAGTTATTTTGGATGGCTTTGTTGAACTTCCGGGTTTGTTAGCATGAAAAAGGAAAATTTTCATCGTTCGAAGATTAATCAATAACGCACAACTTGAGCAGTTTCCAAACAAAAAAAATCCGATATTTTGGAAAAAGAATGGAAAAGATTCTTGCCGAAAGACTGAAGCGAAAAAAAATAAGAATCGTCTTTGTTCGAAGATATTGGCATGGGCAGAATGAATTTCCGTTCATTTTTCCAACTTTCGCAATTCTCTTGAACTGCGAAATGCATCTCACAAAATTTTGCCTGCATCAGAGTTCAGTCTCTAAAAGGTTCATGCATCAAAAGTTAAAGAACTAAAAAGGAATCGAACAGCGTCCGGATCAGCAAATTGGCTGCTTCTGTTTATAAATGAGATGACGGGCTTTTTTCGGTTCATTCAAAAGAGGATTAAAACTAAAAAATACCGAAAATCTTATGAATAGCTTACTTGCAACCGATTTATGAATTTGCATGGAACGAGGACCGGTAAAATTAACTTAAGAAACAACCAAACATGCTACTCTGCTCTGGTATTCAAGCTAAATATTTGCAAAATGTACGCAACGTCATTTAATTTTCCAATAAGGCCCTTATCTTCTTTATATCAATAACGTATACATGAACGCAGGGATAATCCGAAAACGTGCTTCATCTACCCTTTTTAGTGCTCAGGGTAGGGAAGTGCTCACTGCATCCACAAGACGAATTAAAATTTCAATTTCAGTTGTTTGCCTTGAAGAAGAAACTTGCAGAATTTTAATAATATTAAATCCGTTACAGCTGTGCCATCGATTTACCAAAATCCGCGTTGTTCACGCCACATGCACTAAGGAAAAAAAGGATGAGAAAAACCTTCGGTTGATAGTAAAATGGAAAAGATTTAAAGAAAACAGAAAATTTAAAGCCTCATGCTTTACTTACATATACTTTCGCTTCCCGCAGCATTATGACAGTTGCTGGATGCAATGTAATCTGAAACAATAGATACGATTATCGAATATTATCTGCATAGTATAAATTGAAAATAATAAATTAACATATAATAATTGTTGCAATAACCCGCCATATTTGACTGAAGCTTTTGGGATAACAAGCTTGGTAGCTGACTTGAATTTGATACTATACGCGACTTTTAGCGGGTATATAATATATATATCTATAAAGTCATGATAATCAGTTCATGGTGTGATGGAAAAGTGGCAGTCCCGTTGGTCAGACGCCGAAACTGGACGAACAACTTACAATTTTTTTCTATGTGTTACATCTAGATCAAGGGCTACATTTTTGACTTTAAATTAATAAACTATTCATATAGTTTTCAAACCTGAGATTTTTTACTATAAATTTATATATATATATATATATGTATTTCTCGTTCTTGAGGTAATAATTTATGGTAAATATGATATGTGTGGCGATACTTCCAACATGTCGAAATAATATAAGGCTGTATTACATGGAAAGAATTTTACGATTTTTTTTGGCCTTTTGTGGAGAGGATAGATCGATTGCTAAAAAAATTTATGGCAACCATCTAATTTAATTAAGGCATTGCTTAAAGTGAAAAAATTGTATACTCATTTCGGTGTTTATTATAAAAATATAAGGCATCCGGATATGTAAGACTTTGCGAGAAAATAAAACTTATGCAAAAATGGTACAGAAATGTGCAAATTCAGATTCGAAATTTTCTTTAATGACATAAAAAATATTAAGGATATAATCGCGAAATTGTAAATAATGCAAAAGGAAAACAGTGATGAAAACGATGAAAAATTGGAGATGATAAGAAAACTGGAATGACCGCGCAGGGGCAGAAGAGAGGCCAAAGGAAGTTGTATAATTTGCCAAAACCAAACTTAAAATTGAAATCCATCAATAATTCATAAGAAAGGAAATTTAAAAGGAAATTAGGCAAAATTTCCGTCACCTTAGCGGATTTTACGCGAGTCGTAATTGCTGTCGATTTGAATGACCGTCCACGTTACAAACACGGAAAAAGTAATGAACCGAATCGTGAAAATTTGAGCACATTTATGTCGCAGACATGAGAAAACGCACCGTGAAATTCGCTTACGAAAAAGTCTCGGATTCTGCGGTAATTTGTTAACTGATTTGCAATTAATCTCCAAAAGTACATTCGTCAATTCCGAAATATTATCATTAAAATTAAATAAAATCATATTATCTAAGAAAAACCCGCCCGTCATCGACTCATCCACATTCCTCGACATCTTTACGTCTGTTTGCACGGGAAAAAGCACACTGGTGCCACGTCTGTGGTTCAAGGGGTGTCATCTCGTTGTCTGCGTGCCGCACGCAACGCCAAGCTTTAGAATTTTTAACACGATAGATTTAATATTCTTCTCTTATTCTTTCTAAAGATGAAAACTTTCTCCAAAATGTAGCTCCGGCAACTTCCACCTTCTCCCGGTAATTTTCATTACTTCAGATCCACGGCAATCGGACATAAATTTGAAGTCTTGTCCGATTTTTTTCGTTTTAATTGCATAACTTTTAAAAATTTAAGAATCCACTTCCATAGTTAATCCCATAAAATTACTTGAGAAAGAAATAGAGAACGGGAACAAAAATAAAAGCAAAATTGATACGATAAATATAAAGATAAAAATTAATGAGTTTGAAATTTATCATTGGAGAACTTGGATTTATAACGCAAATTAACATTGTGGTAACATAACGGTAAAAATTAATGAATTCACAAATTAAAACGTAAAGTCAAACTGTCAAAATGCTGGAAATAAGTAAATAGACGCATAAAAAAAAGAAAGGGGAATTTTTTAAAGTATGGATCTTCGCCCACTACTCCTTTTCCACCGTCTAACATTGCTGAAGTCCCCTTTTGCCAATACGAAGAGACGGTTTCGACCTCAGTCAGCATCATTCCAAATTTAAATTAACGTGCACGGCCATTTTCAAAATTCAATAACACTATTTATGAAATATGATTTGAAATGAATTATGAGCGAATGAAATGGTGAAAAAAAAGTAGGAGCGAGCGTAAATAATCCAGAGATCGGGTATCAAGAGCTAAACAGTCACCCGAGAAAAAGGTTTTAAGCAATTCGAAATGACTGGTTTTCAGCGATCGGCAAGTCATTTCGCTACGGGGCTTCAGCAATCGGGTTGCTTTACCATCCGAGACGGTCCCATTGACGATTCGCTCCCGAATTGGCATTCAAATTCCGTAAGTTGCCTCTTGCCCGATACACCAAACCGCTTCCTTAATTTCCTCATCAAATTCAATGGCGAAATTATAATACGAAATCGAATTTAGCGGCTTTCTCCGGCAACCTCAATCACCTCGATTCTCCTCCATTATGGTAATCGAACATTTCGATATTGATTTCCCATCCTAACTCTTTTGCAAACTTTTTAATTGAGGGGCAACAAGAATCGAAAAACGTTGTAAAAAAAAAAAAAAATTAAAGAACCTAACCTCGAAAGTGAGAATCAGGACCCGGTTGCTTTTCCTGTCATCGTTCCGGAGGCAAACCAAAATTCCCTTAAAAATTAAAAAAAAGTATTCCTTCGACGATCATGAACCGAATTACCGAGGTAATGCCAAAACGAAGATTAATCAACTGGTAGGTTACCGATCGGAGAGACAAGATGATCGTTGCACAAGCACGTTCCCATTGCCTCAGAACCATCCTGACAAAAGCAAGTCGGAATAATACTAAAATTCAACACACCCACATCGCGAGTTATTACAGCACGGACCACAGATATTATTATACCTGGTGACCTTCATTCTGCAACGTCCAGTACGCTTTATCCGCAATATTTGCGTTTCTGTAATAAGTATATATGTATATATATATAAACATCATAAATATACGAAAAATGTTCGTCAGAGACCATTAAATCTGGCATTGAAATTTTCCGGATCGCATACCACGCCCCTTTTCAGCATGTGACGCCCTTCATATCGCCATTAGACATGTTTTACAACGTTCTCGGGAATTCTGAAGAAAGGCATTGTTTCGGCAAATGGGCAATCCATTCGCGAGACTCGTATTATATCAGTAAACCTCTTTAACAGGACCTGCACGAAACTCAAATTAATTAGGTGGTAAATTGCTGAAAAGAAATTGGCTCTATCAAATTTCATCCATTTCATCGCAAACCGAATATTACAATGAAATATGAGAACGATAACCTTTTCCCATCCGCAATATCCATATATTTCTTAGGTAATTTACCATCTTGATAATTAGCAATTTATACATGGTCATTTGGTTTGACACACACACACACACATCCATACACATTGGAATATAAGCAATTGCAATAATTATATATAGCTTTGAGATGTGATGGAAGCAATTTAAAACCGTGAATGGAATTCGAATAATGGATAAAAATTCAAACTCCATTTTTAAAATGCAAAATTATATATGCTAAGTACATTTGCTCGAAAAATTGTTAATGAAAATTAAAACGAATGAAATAAACATTGTAATGGATTCCAAAACGGTGGTCATTAATTAAATGTGGATTGGTACAGATCGGATAAGGAAGCATATAAAAAGTCTGCCCTTTCCTGTGTTCCGTATTTCATATCAACCTTGAACCACGAAAGAACTTGACATTTAATTGGAGAAAGCAAAATAGGTATAATTTGCCAATTATGATTGCAATATAAGGTATTTTAAGGCAAATTAAGGCGCACGCATTCCTTTAGTATCTGATCGAAACCTTTAGCAGTCGATTGCATAAGGATGAAGCAATGCCGCAATCTTCATCCGTGTTCATTTGCATTGAACATAATTTTCCAGCTGCAATCCATGATTAAAGGCTCATCGCCAAGTGAAATTTTAATTTTTATTCAAAAATTTTTTCTTCTTCGAAGCTATTTAACGGCACAAAATCGGGTTTGTTGTAGGTCTAAGCTTAAGTGACACGTTCTATGCGTTATTAGCACAATTATATTTTTAAATGTGAATGCGATCTGAATGTAAAATTTGACATTTTATCTTAACTTTCCTCGTTTCCAGCAAAATGAAATTTTATTTCAAGCTGCATTCTTTGACGCGTTATTTCGTAAAATTTCCGACGAGTCTAACACATTTTTCGTTTGATTCGAAAAAATTAGTCAATTTCGTTTTTGTATATTCTCTCCAATAAGGATATTTCCCCTGCCCGGATTCGTTACATATCAAAATGTCGCTTGATAATTCTTTTAATTTAGGTTTCGTTTTCTCGTCGATCCGAATTGTCTTTCTTTCATTTTCTTCACATTCTTTTGCCTTTTCTTCCCGATTTAAAACGTTTTTCCCATTTCTCAATCTCCTTTGTTCTGTGCCCTCAACGGCAAATTTTATTTGAAGCATCAAAATTTCTCGATCTTTCTTCCAGACGTATTTTTCTCCTCAAATTCCCCCAGAAAGTAAGATCCTTTTTTGATGTTAACGGAGAATTTTCGTTATGTAATATATATCCTCTGGTGCTTCACGCAATTATTCCAGAATTAATTTGATCCCGAAGGAAGATCGACCTTGGGTACACAACGGATTTCTAAGTCGATTCACCCAAGGCATATTCAAATGTGCTCGGATGAAACGTACCGGGTATCCTGAAGCGATCTTGGAGGTTTTTGAAAAAAAATAATTATATGAATCACATTCGGATAAGTGGCTCATAAATACAAACGTGGAAGGGAAACATTTAGATCAGTTACATGTGGTTGGGTCAGTTTACATAAGACTGTATTTACAGTGTCTCATCAAATTAGATGATATTTTGATAATGTGACAGAATAATTTCCACATTATAAAGTTCATAATTTTGGTTTTTGTTCAAAACGAATTATTTGTCTATGAAAGAAAAGGATTCTTTCTCATATTATATTTTATTATGCAATAGTCATTATCGGTCACCTCTCCCAATTTAGAATGTGACAAGCTAATTTTGTGCTTTTAACAGGATAATAGTGAACCATTTCATTTGAATAGATCAAATTTTTTTTCTCATAAAAATTGCATTCAAAATCTCGTTCAAACGGTAGATTTTTTTGCGTGTTTTTATGTGAATTACCTAATTATACGATGCACTTTACCTTTCATCAAACCAAACATCTTCTTAACCTGTCCAATTACCGGTAGACTTATTATAAACCACTTTCATTAATATTCTTAAAAAAAATTATCTTCTGATGTAGTAAAGATAGTTTTCAACTAAAATATTGCTTTTTCAAAGATTTTATCAATTTTATTGTTCTATTATCCCATATTTAGACTATTGTAAATTTTAATTTTTCCCTATCTTCTGTGGAGCAAAAACTTCTGTTGATAAATCCCTGCACTTTCGGTAACGCTGTTCTGAACATATATATATATTTACATTAACGAATTATTGCTCGACCGAAATTACTTTACAGTTATGCTCTCCTTATAAACAGCAAACCATAACGGATGATAAAATTTTTAAATCAAAATATGACAAAATAAATCAAGCTAGTGTTTCTTAACTAATACAACAGTAAATGGATTTAATTATTTAAATAATAATAAACGAAAATATGGTTTTTGTTAGGAGATAATACGTATTCTAAATCCCGCAAAAGGAATATTTACATGTACATGTTGTGAATTACAGAACATTATATGCAAAAAATAATATTGAAATCATGATGAAAATATGATACTTAGAAGAAATTTTACTTTAGTTTCATTTATTAAAAAAAATCCAGCTCAAAATGTCCAGCTCAATCATTTTAAGAAATGCTTTTACTCAAAAAGGCAAAGTAAATGTAATTATTGTAATTTATTATTATTTACGAGTAAAATTCAGTATTTTTTACTACAAATATACAAGATAATTATATAACTGCGATCGCAGAGTTGCAACTATGAAATATTCATAATTTATATATTTGAAAAAATTAATCAAACAATGTGGAATACAAACAGTTAACTAATAGAGGAGGTAACCATTAAATCAGAATTATTATCTAAGCGATTTATACGTGGAAAATTTTCAAGTGTTGCCCTGCAACATTTGACAGAATGTTAAAAACACAGTTATAACTTATGGGGAAGACTCCAAGATCTGGGCTTTTGTGTTCTAAACAAGTTTTGAAAAATGCGACGGAAACAAGGCGGGAATGACGGAAACTGTAGAAACTTGACTGACTTTACCTTGTTCTGCTTGTAAAATGTCATTCACCCTAATTAAGGGAAGATGAAGATGAAGCGATAATGGTGATTACTATGTAAATTTCGCTTTCAATAATCCCTCCGGAAATATAAACCAGCCACGACAACGAATTTTACAATTAAACGGTGATCTCTTATTTTTCTCATATATTTGTTTTGTTTTATATACAGAGAAAAGCCAAATCGGTAGAGTTCGAACATTTGACAAACTTCGGGGCCAATTTTCGGGTTGCATTCATCTCCAAATCATGCCGTTTAACATTGCTGCATTGCCCTTTATTATATTCCTCGTGGAAACTTATTGATTTTATATACAAAACGCAAAATGATATCTGAATTTTTTTATTTCCGATGGATATCTTTAGAAAAATGAGCTCCTTAAGTTAGACATTGCATGCATTTTTGCAACAATTGAAATTTCGATTGCACACGGCGCCAATCAAAAAAAATAAATGTGGCATCTTGAATCCTTTGACTCGTGGAAAAATAAAATTTTCGAAACAAAACTATGCTTTTTCGCTGTATTTTGTGTTCACTGAAAATATAAATTGCATTATGAACTTTATGTGAACCAATGTCAGGCAAATCATCAACGATCTTTGTATGGTGTCGAGTCATGCGTCACTGCATATTGCCACACTTCGCAATACATATCCGATATAGTGTGCATATCACTTTAGGTCTTCAGATTAAGATCTTAAGAAATATAAACCTAAATAATAAAATATTGACGATCGATTTAATTAACAAATCTCTACGGCTTTGGATTATAAACATACGATATTCGGTTTTTAAGCAATAAAATAATTTCAAATCTCAAATTCCCCAAATCAATCCTGACGGTGAATATGTAACATCTGATTCGTTTGAATTTACTTTTTGATGCCGCACGACGGAATTTACCTCATTTTTTTTCATATGTGCATATATATATTTTAATATTATACTTTTCATGCATGAAAATTCAGAAAATAATTAAGTCGAATTTTTAAGACCTCACTATTGTAATTTTAATTGCACGTTATTAAGTTAAAAGCTAAATATCATACTTATGCCTTTTGCATACGAGAACAAGATAAATGGCTGAATTACTGTGCAGTCATTTTCACTTTTTTTTTACAATTCCAAGATGGGAATTAAAATTAAGATTTCTCATTGGAACTAACGCAATCACTTTTTACGGATAATCAATCTTCCTTTATTTGTTTTGTTTGAAATACACTTTTCGTGGGACTAATTTCACTGTTGTTTGGATTCTCTCAAAGTGTTATTAGCGAAACTTTGAATGGACGGTTCGCTCTTCACAAACATACTTGTGATCTAATAGCTTTGTCTGTTTCGACACTAATAAACTGTTGTGAGAAAAGCAATTGGAGAAGAAAGTTATTAATGATTTATAACGGAAATCCAAATGATTTGTATTGAACATAGAGCTTAACTTTTGCCTCTGACCCATCCTTAACGTTATAATAATGGATTAAGCCGATTGCTATAGTAAAAGGTTTCACGTAAAAGCCGATACACTTTCAAATTCACAATGCGTTTCCTATGCCGGCACTTAAAAGATCAGAAACGGAAAAAAACCTGCCGAAAAATACGAATCCTAAATTTATATGATATATAAATCACGATTATTTATAAAGCGTTTAAAAAACTTCGATGTTCTGCAATATCTACAATTTATCTTATAAAAATTTCAAGTTTAATTTTCACTACTGTTAAGAAATGGAATTCTTATATAAAATTCATGAATCTTCAAAAATTAGATTTAATAAAAAAAAACATCCGCATGATTAATAAGTTGTGCATAAATATATTTTGAAAATATCAAAATATATATATATATATAAATCATTATGCTTTCAATTTTTTTTATAAAAAACGGGATTATGATCATACTTTTGATTTAATTCATTTTTTCGAAAGCTATTTTCTTTTCTTTCACACTGTTTGAACTATGAACTGTAGCTGTTTTAAGCTTAGTTGTAACTCTGTGTCAGCCATGAAACAGCCGGATAGATTTTTCATGTGTCTTTCTATTCCCTAAGTGATAAAATATTTCAATTTAAAAGCTTCTTTTGGAATGAAGAAAACTTGCCACAGGCGGTCTCCCAAATCCGAAAAGACCAGGCAAAACAACAAATTATTAAAATCTAAGCCGCTAACGTATCCTGCTTCACTTTTGGTACCTCCCATCTTATGTAACGAAGGAAACATCAAAGGTATCAGGTTTCTCCCTACGACACAGGCGAAAACGAGGGAAACCCCACAAATGTCCCAGGTAACTAAAAGGCATTTTTGACCGGCTTAGTCAAAATCGAGTCACGGCCCTTGATTTCAGAATTGGGCAATAAGGCTTCTAATACGGGTTTGTCTTTATTTATTTGCCCAATTAATGTGCATGAATGTGAGTTTCTCACTTTTTAAGATGTGAAGGCATTGGACAATGTTAACGGGCTTTAAGCCGTTTTTGATGTAGCATTGCGCATAAATCAGGAGTGAATGAGAAAACCGGCCTTGATTATTTAAATGTCAGGATTGTTCATCCAACAAGGTCGACTTTATCTGGTCTATATACAAAGTCAAAAAGAAGTAACTTTTCCATTTGGAATGCCATGGGTGACACGGTGCAAGTCGTTACATTCTAAATGGAAGAATGCACATCAGAAAGAAAATTTATAAAAGCTTCCAGCTCCGTTTAATAGAAATGACTGATTAATACGGCACTGTAATAAATAAGTCTGACGCATCTACTCAAATTAAATCATAAAGGTTTTGATCGCATGTATTAACGGCACATATAACATATTATACCGAATTGAATATCTATCGATTTTTTTTCTTTTATTGCCCAGGCAATATAACCTTAACCTTATGCATCCAATTTCTGGATCAACTTTGCTCTTAATCAAGAGCAAAACTGATGGTCACTCGCATCGTAAAAGCTTGAAAAATCAGGAAGAAAACCACGACAAAGATCTTCTCATCTCGTTTGCACAAAATGTATGTGCAAACTTGCAAATATTTATGGACTTGATCTGATTCTTCCTCTCTTTCTTGGGTTAATGATTTCCGCCACGAAAGACAATAATTCATTTCCACCAGTTGAATAAAATGTAACCATTCTGACACAAGTTTCAATTGCGAGAGAGAAATGAACGAAAAAATGACATTTCTAGCACACAATCAACTTTCGCCTCAATTTTTCCCAAATCAAAGTAAAAAAAGGAAACATTCATGTCGGAAGTACTCATCCACCTCGATAAATCACGGCCTCGATGTGATCAGTGGGGAAAATTCGAATTCGAAATTGATGAAAACAAATTCACCGAGCCTTTTTTACGATTTGGAAAAGTGTTTTATTTAATGAAGATAAAATCCAAAATGGTTTTTCTAACTTATTTCTAAAGTTACTCTTCTTTAAAAAAGCTGCAAATATTCAAGTAAAATACACCGCAGCCCATAATATTTATAATATTGATGAAAATGACCGAAAATGAACAATTTTTGCGTTTTTAAGGTTAATATTGAAGTTAATCAGTCGATAGTGCAGTAAATAGTGCAATGCAATTTAGCAAGAACATCAAAGAGCACCATGGCTCATTTTTCCAATAAAGCTTACAGCAAAGGCTGTCATCGATTTTTCAACTCAATTTAAAATTCCAGTTTTTCGTTTGATGCTGTTATACGAAGAAGTTATAAGTCAACCAAAATGCTTTTCTTCTCTAGAAGCTAAAATTAACGGATACTAAATGTTTTCACCCAAGTTGCTTTGCAATGTAAATTAAGTATGTTTCGGAGTAATTTTAAAGATTTCGAAATGCAGACGGAAATTAATATTGCTCGGCGATGAGCAGCAATCTGTAATTCAATACAGCAGTACAAAGGATGACCTTCACTCATACCAATTGTGTCTGTAAATGTAACGTCTGTGTTCGCAAATCCTGTAGTCGGGCTATCTGCGAGTTTACAATTTATAACTATTCACGAAACAATATGGGAAGTCCGTATTTGCCCTTCACATTTCTCAGCATCTAATTTATTTTTTTTATCGGTATTCAGTAATCGGAGGCCCTACCTGCGAAAACCTGAAAATTTGAAAAGGTTTCGCAAGATCTATCATTATCATTTTTAAGCGTTCCTTTGACTGGCACCAATAACCCAACATTATCAAATCGTCTTTTTTGACATTTTACATCTACCATTACGATCAACAATAATAAAAATTAATATTCTGTTGTATTTCTTCTTGTTAAAAAAATGATTTTTAGACCGAGAACGGATATTTCTTTTTGAAAGAGAAAACGATTTCATAATGTAACTGATCATATGATTCTGATATACTATCATGAATAAGTGCACGACCTCATAGCAATAATTTAACCATCAAAAACAACAATCGTTTCACCTTTGGAGGACAATTACAGTTGATTAAGAATGAATAATCAAGACCAGATCATGAAAAATGCATCGAATTTTTTTCAGTGAAGACATAAGTGACCCATAAACGGCGAAGAAATATCGAATATAAACTAAAGATTATATTTACATAATACAAATGAACAAAAGAATATGTCGCTCTGTCAAGATATCAGAGTGCCTCGAAATCTTAATCTTTAGACTAATTTTTTTTTTCTTAGTGCCCAATATCATTTAATTACAATATTGGCAATGCCAGATCGGGCGGGTCTCCCGTCATCTTTGCTGGGGCATTACCATTAATTCGAGGTCGTCCATTATGGTCAGCGAATCGTGGACCATTCCGATTCTCTCGAACGAGAATCGAATTTCCTTAACTGAGAATAAATGTAAAAATGCTTTTAATTAGGATTTCACAATAAAGGCCGAAAAAGTTTTCTCACATAAAATTTCACCGCACTAATGGTATTCTCAAAGGAGTCACAAATTTGTCTAAAGCACAATAACAGGTTAAAATGTTACTATAGTACTCCAAAAATAAATCAACATTTTATATTCCTGACTGAAAATGGATTTCAGTCAAAAATTTAATTCATAAGTGGGAAAACTTATTTATATTTTTTTTGAAAATCGGTTTATATTTGTTCCTTACGGGACATTCGTTACGGATGTTTTTCACCTTGCATCCGACATTTAATTTAATTTGTATTTATTCAAGGTGAAAAGGAATGAAATTCCATGCCACTTCAGCTTAAAAAATAATGATGAGAAACTGAAAAATAGGAGCAAATAATAAAAACAACAAAGAATATTCATTAAAAAAACATAAATAACAATTTTCTTTTATTGCTCTTCATTATCTTATTCAAATCCGATTTGCATTTAAATAGTCTAACTGCTACGAAAGCTAAGTAAAATTTGTGTTCATTTCTTTATTGACTAACTTTATGGACTTTTATATACTTCCCAACACAATTTGATTACCTATTCGACTTGAAATCCTAACTTTATAAATCTTATACGAAAATATTTGCAGTTAACTATAAAGAAACACAAATTATATGATGCGCCTATTAAAGTTCGTAATAGAGCGAGAAACCAACTGAGGAAATTAAATTTCGATGAAGGAAAGAGAATTTTGGCTGCTTAATATGTCCAGCAATAGTGAAGAAAAAAAAGATATATTCTAATTCAATACGGAGATGATTTAGGAATGTATTAAACTTCCCTGGATCTTCTGCAATAATTATAGGTGAGTTTTTAATAAAAAATCACTTAAATTAGCCTGAAATTGGTATACTTCAAATTATGCGAATGAAAATACTAATACAGGGGGTCGGTATTTTGAACGTTTATCGAAGCCGTTATAACAATTTAGTTTTAAGAGTAACAATGAAAAAAATACAATCATGGAAAACATAAAAATAAAAAAAACGTGCGAAAAATTGAGGGGAAATTCATTTCCCTTATTTTTTCGCTTTTAGTAGTGTTGCATAATAAAAGTAATGGAAGAGCATACTGCCCAAACTAGAATGAAAGATTCATGTCTCTTTACAGCTATCACTAATTTATGTAAACCTTGTCTTCTGATAAAGTTTAAAATAAATATTAAAAAAGCGGAGGGAATAAAGTTAAGATATAAAAGTATCTCTCGCAAAATGGTACACCTATTTTATTATACATCAGCATCAAAAAAAATACTTTGGCGTGGTGATTAATGATGGACTAACCTACATGGAAAGTTTTTTTACGGAAATTGGTTTTCCCCAAATTTTCTGAGCAACATGAAAAACATCTGGGAATCATAAGGATCGTGCTTTTTAGTTAGTCTCGATACGGCATGCAGTGCATGTTTCTGACTCGTGCAGTGCAAATTGAACATTTTATAAAGACGAATCCCTACGGCGAATCAGGCTTGATGAAGTACCATTCGGGGTCTTGAACGCAAGCGAATCAAAAAATAATAATAATAATATTTAGAATAAGCAACAATCTTCAATATTGCTTTTCATTGTTGCCATCCTTGAAGTTTCCGTTGGCGCCAGTTTTTTGTGCAATTTTTTTCCTCTCTCGCAAGAGATTTAATAATGCTTTGCTTTTTTTGAACTATCAGAAGGCTCCGCAGGCACCGCTCCGAAGCCTTTCCAAAGGTATGAAAAGGAAAAAATTTCGCACCATATTTTACTTTCTTCCCTTTTCCATCTGCGCCTGAAAATGCTTGATATATTTTTATTCCTTTTATAAGACTACTTCTATATCATTTCTTAATTCTTTTTTCTTCTCCCTATACAACTATAAATTAAAACCCTATTCATTTCGCCAAGTCAAATTTGAAACCTAACACGAACTATTATCGAAGTTAAGAAATCAGTTATTACGTCATTTTCAGCATAAGAACAAAATTATTGCTATAGGAACGTTATTATTTGCAATTGTTAAATGATGATTCTTCTAACAATCGTGCAATATAATTTTATAATTGATGGAATATACAGTTAATTTAATGATAAATAATGGATAAGTTCTCCATAGTTATTTATAAAATAATAGAATAGTTTTGAGTTTATCCAAATCTAAAATTTTTCAGGATCTTTTTAATACTGAAAAGATAATTCCCTCTCAAAGTTAAGATGAGAAGGACTTAGGCTTAAAGTATTTTGCTCTCAAACGAAGAATTACTCAGAAAGCCAATCTCTCGTTAAAAGGATATTTATAATTTAGTTTTGCATCGAATGAATCTTTGAAATGTAAATAGATTTCTTCCATTCGTTAATCATGAAAAGTCCGACAAATCACATCGGCATGGGGATATAAACAGTGGCAACAAAACAAATGGAAAAACCCGCATCATAGATGAATCTACTTTTAAGAGTGAAGAAAAATCAGAAAACAATAATCATCAAGTGTTTAGTCAACAAAAGGTAAACTTTCTGAAGAAAAAAGTCGAAGAAAAAAAGATATAAGGAAAATTGCTAGAAAGGTATAGCAGGCAGTAAACTTTAGTCTGGAGTCGTTCAGGGAATCAAAAAAAAGAAACTAAAAATTGCAGATAGTGCGACAATCGTGCAATAAAAAGAACAGATGCAAGACACGATTTTGAGATAATAAATACTGTACATGCTGGATACCATTAACTTAATGTAGTTTTAAATGTGATCTTATTCGCGTTACAACGAACTCTGACAACAGAAAAAAGTTGTCAAGTACCGTGTGGAGAATAAATCAAGGAAATTATCATTTTCTGCTTCGGAAATTATGGTTAAGGCAAATTTTTTAGACCAGCAAAATTTCTTATTACGGAACGTGTGATATTCAAATTAAATACATTATGTCTGACGCTTATATTTACCGTATTATGAGTGTACTTAACGAAGCAAG
Source organism: Ricinus marginatus (assembly GCA_028565995.1). NCBI lineage: Eukaryota > Metazoa > Arthropoda > Insecta > Psocodea > Ricinidae > Ricinus > Ricinus marginatus. Next base: position 60,946 of record JAOWBB010009097.1, read on the forward strand.
GCCGAAAATATGGAAGAGAGTAACAATGAAACAAGGTACGTCACGATACTGCCGAACTATGCTAATATTTTAATGACCTGATATGAATTAAAAACGCATCATTGCACATCATTGTTCTCATTATTTCCTGACAGCACTCTCCAAAGCACAACGTAGTTTACATAGCTGGGTTATTGAGGCATGAACGTACTTGAATAATTTAACAACAAACATATGGAAGAATATAAATTTTACCTTTTTCAGTTCGATAAATTCTGGGTAATAACATTTTCAACCTCTAATAAACGATAACGAAATTTTAATAACCGTGTTGAAAACAAGCTTTTGGATATTATTTATATATTTTCTAAAATTATTTTAACTATTTTAATAAAATTAAAGATGTTTCATTGTAAACATAAAAAAGTATTAACTTTCGATTCTAAAAATGGTTGGTTGCATGTATGTAATAAAAAATTCAAAACAAGAAGTATGCAATGGCTTCAATCCTGATTAATGGAGCTCACTACCATACTAAAAATTAGAATAAAAGACTTGTAACAATAAATTTAAAAGTTAAATTTCACTTTCTAATCCCACTATAAAAAAAACACGCTTTATATTCTTAATTCATGATCATATTTTGGAATTGGATAATTTTTTTTGATGAATTCGAAAATTAGTTTTTTAAAAATCAAAATCAAACTCACAATCATACCAAATTTGAAATGTTCTTTTTTTATCATGCAAAACAAATAATATAAATAGTTTTATATAAATTAAAAAATTTTTTTTTAAAATTTAATTTAAAAATTACTGATGATGAAAACAATAAATAAAGGCAAAACTTTATTATTTCATCGGATGATTCGCTACAATTCAAGATTTTTTTTTTAAAATACAATTTACAAATAAAAATATCATGAACGTATTAATTAAAGAAACAATATATGTGAATTAATATTATACATACCAGAAATGATTAATTTATATATTTAAACCGACTTTTATACAGAAAGTTAAAAATTTCGGTTATTAAGCTTCAAAAAACCTTATAATATTCTTTTATCATCATTAAAAAACTTAACAGCACAAAAAAGAAATATGTAAATAATATGCAGATTCAACAAAAAAAATTTAATTTTTTTAAATGATAATGCACGAATATGCTGAGATAAAGACGATAACATATTAACAATATTATATAGATAGAAAATAATCATAATATGAAATTCAAAATATAATAGTTTTACATAATAAAATATTAATATTGCTTTGAAATTCGGTCCTTTGTGATATTTCAAAAAATACTTTTACAGTATCCAAAGGCTCATTTAACGGCCTAATTTCAGTCAATATCACTCACATGAAAAACTGTATATGTTATATCTGTTATTAATATTTAAATAAAATTCCCTGTGCCAATGTATGAATTGTTATATATATTTTATATATTTAGGTTTGTATATGTTATATATATTTAGGTTTGTATCGTTAAAAAACATAGCATTTGAACATCTAAAAAGATTTATAAATAAGGAATTGATAATACAAAATTATTATAAGAATATAATTGCTAAATGATTATATATCTTCGATCGGTCTTAAAATAAAGGATTTAGAAATATCCATCTTATAGAATATTTATAATTTTCATCGAATTCGTGTAACCTTGAATTAATTCCTTTCTTAAGTCCTTGCATACTATTGTAACAGGATATTCTTATACATACTTTTACCTACTTTCCCTTCTTTGTGTAATGACTATTGAACAAAACAATTTTTAATAGTACTTAGCACAATATATATGTATTATTTCTAAAGCCTAAAAAATACTTATATTACAATAAAACTACTTTTTTTATTATGCATTTTAACATGTTCCATATAATATTTTGGTTTGACATATGATATGTTCATATTCGAAAAAAGTTTTTGCCTCTAATGAAAGAAGTTTCCTTTTTTAATAAAAGAATATCGTGTGCCACAGTTTTTTTTATAGCAATATCGGGACAATGTACGACAATTATGATGACCTAACATCGCAGCATCCTTCGTTCTGCCCTACTGGTCATTTGGAACTAACTTCTTAAACAACATATTTCCTTTCCTTTAAACCCTGCATCTTCAGGCATGTCAATCAATAAAAGCAGCCATTCTTTTAAAAGGCTAACGTCGACACGCCTAAGTTCAACAACTGGTTTATTTGCTCAGTCTTTTCAAATTGATCCTTGTCTAAATTTTTTATTTATCTATTTATTTTTATTTATTTATTTTTTAATCATCCTCATCAATCTTTTAATCAGTTTCTGAATGTTGGGAATCCATTTCAACATATCAAAGTTTTTTGCCTCATCTACAAATAGATTAAAAGAATATAGAAAAGAATAAGTGATAACAACATTTCCAAAATTGGACAAAAGATGTACAAATTACGTATTGCAATAAAAATAAAATATGGATACAGTTAACGTTCTAAAATGTCAAAAATTATTCCTTCATTTGATCTTAATCCATTAGTTTCGCTGTTATTAAACTTAATGAATTGACAAAATGCAGTTTAAGAGTGAAAAATTTACTACAGAACGCAAATGTCCAATTAAAACCCAACCTTCTGCTCTTAAAAAAAATTATTCACATATAATTGCAATTTTGCAGGGTCAGATAACGGCAAAAATGACAATATTAATAACCAAAGTAGAATTTTTGAGATATCTTTATTATGTATAAAATCGGCTTTATTGTTGAATTATCCGAAAATATTCCGAGTAATTCTACCGGACGCAGAAAAAAAAGGGACAGAGAAAATGGAATAGACAATTACCTTGGGTTATCATAAATTATATAAAGACTGCATAAAATGTCGTTCTTGGGAATATTATCGCGCGTTTTGCTAAAATATAAAATATTTCCGAACTCAATTAAGGCTGGAAATTGCAGCTGGAAAGACCTAAACTTTTGGCAGCACCATAATGTGTATAATATATGGAATTTTTAAAAGCTTTATTACTCTTTTTAAGGCAATCTCTCATCGGAGTTATGAATTCAATACTACATCTAATGTCAAGCCTGGCAGGAGCACTTAAAAAATATTTTCCCCTCCAGCAGTACATTGATAGATTAGCCATAAAAGCCGAAGAATTTGAACATCGAGCACTTGTTAGTTAAAAAAGTGGGCCAAACTGGTTTTTAAAAGGTCTATTTCGCGAGATGCTTTTTTCTTTTTTAACTAACAGGAACGAAAATTTGAGATGACAATAAAGTTTGTAAAACGTCAAATCAAAAAAAAAGCAGATTATTCTTCAACATAAAATGATAATGGATGCAAAATGCTCTACACTAAATATTTCCTATGTCACTGAGATTGACGGCAAAATTTTTCGGATGTCTTCTTAGTCATGTGCGCCATGAGCTGTAGAATAAACGCGTGCTAAATATATGGAAATATAAGTATTGGATTTTAAAACTTGATTTTCTAGTTTTGCAAGTGTAATAATAAACCAAGTCAGGTACTGTGCTAGTATTGACACCTCTTTTTTTTCTGTATAAGCAACCCACAAGATGTTTGTCCAAACTCCAGTTACTGACTTTTCCGTTTTTTTTTTTTTTTTACGAAAAAATTTTACGCCTTGCAATTATATTCCTTTCAGTTAAAAATAATGTCCTGGTTTTAAAATTTTACTGCTAAAATATTACCATTAATTAGTCATTTCAATAATCGATCAATTATTTATGGATTTATGTTATATCATTATCACCGTATAAGCTATTTTACATGCGAATCTACCGTTTTAATAGAGATCACATCTACCAAAATCCAATATCACAAGAGAGAGAGACAGAATCAAATTTCCATATGATTTAACAAAATTACAAATGGGATTTCCCCATAGAATTCAATCTCAAGACAGCAACTGTCAACCCTTGCAGAGAGGTGGTTTTCTAATTTATTGAATTATCTCTTTTGCTTCCTAAATTGCTCTCCTGGAAATTAAATTTCCCTTCATCTCCTACGTATTCAAAATCTGTTCCTTTTCGGGAAATATGGAAAGTTTAACTGGCTTTGTATGGACTAACAACTTCATATTAACATTTGTTGGAAATACAAATTTCATTAGAATGAGAAAAAGAAACTTTAACCGAAAAATAATACGTGCTGACATGACATAATAAACGATCTGTTATTAATATTCGACCCAATCGACGAATATATTTAATTAAACATTGAAAACTTAACAAACGCATGATCTAAAATCAGTATTTCTCAAAATAAATATGTCTTGGAAATTGAAATTTTGATAGTTGAAAGCAATATATACATATATATATACACATAATTTTATGAAACAAAACTAGTCAAATTAAAATATTTGTAATATCTTCATTTAGTTTTTTTCTTTATTAAGTAAGGGATTATATCAAATTAAAAAATTGTGCTGTTTTTTAATTACGGATATATTTTGCAATTGGTTATCATAATTGCGTTCAGTCAAATTATATGCTAATTTCATGTTTGCTCAATGGGAATAGAATTCTTTCAACTCACAGTCTTTATTATAATCATACTTGGATTAGATTTTTTTCTTTTTATTTTTTTAATATCACTACAAAAAAGTTATGAAACCTTGGCCAGTTCTTCATTCTTCGACCTCTTTTACGCATCAATTGCAGTCGGCGACAGCTTTATGAAAGTGCACAGACCGTGTAAGAAAGTTTTATAAAATTTCGAACAAACATTTGTGCTGGTGAACAAAACAGCTTGATGTAAAAACTTTAGATATTACGATTTTAATCTAAATATTTTCAAAATGAAACAATGGCAATTGACGAAGAATATGGATCCGGGAAAGACCGATTTTATCAACATGTCTGGTGCACAGTAACTCTACGAAGATTCCGCGGTTATGACAAGGAGCTATTGCGATTGTTTAAGCTTCGACATTTTCCAAAAGCTCTTTCTTTCAGTATGGTTCCAACCAAATATTCGGTGGGATTTTCAACTCAAAAAGTTGTTGCAGAAATACCGAAGCACCCGTAAATGAAACTCACTTCTAAAGGAAACATTTTCTTCTTTAACTTCGGTAGATAAAGGCATCATTTCAGTGTGGTACGATGCCAGTAAACGAGTTTCGACATGGAAGTAAGTTTTGAGCGATGTGACATTTCCCTTTCCTTTCTCTTCGTACAAGCAAAAGTTGTCAATTCACGTGAGGAAACGAATCGCTTATCCGAAAACTGTGGCCGCGATTTCGCGAAGAACATTTGAAAATTGTCCTGATTCCAAGCCGAAATCGGCTACGTGATAGGTTCCGATTCTAGGACTGCGGAATTCGCTCTTAAAATGTTGAGGTAGCAATCGCTGCATCAAAAAAAAAAGAAATAGCAAAGTATTAATTCGCGAATGAAAACGTTCGAAAAATTCAGGTATTTGTGACCGTTGTGAGTAGAACTTCAAAAGGAAAAAGGAACTCACGTTATGATCCGAAGAAAAATGATCAATTACATCAAGATTGCACTAACATGTTTTAACGTGTCTGATCCAGTTCATTTGAAAAATTGCCACTAATTAGTATTATTTTTTATAAAATCAATTTTTCCGATTCTTATCGCCTGCCCCGGCTTTGAAATCAAAATTTATATTCGAAATGCCGGGATTTCAGTCGGTAAAGAAATGAAGCAATACGTTTCGAACTGTCAAGTGAGAACGTTACCCTCGTCCTTTATTCGCGAATTAACCTAAAAAATTTTCCGCTCTTTTTCTTATCCAGCTCCAATTAGAAAACTTTACACGGAAATCAATCTTGCAATGTATTCCGTTTATATTAACAGTTTAATAACCCGTGAACTGCTGTTTGTTTTCGCGTTCCCGTTAATGAATCCGGATCGGCCTAATTCGCACGAACCTACCCAAAGCGAATGCGGCAGTTTACAGTTAACGTTCGTCATATCCATCCCGAGCTGGTTCGCCTCGGGATTTGTCCCGTAAGGCTCGCCGCATTACTTTTTCCCCTTTAATAAGTATCCGAAATTTGAGATTATACGATGCCGAATGCACATTTCGGCTGATTCTAACGCAACAAGATGAAGATATAAAGAAGATGAATGACTGCGGTTCATTGTTCAGCTAAGTCTGCCGTAAAAATATTGCACAACTAAAGCGAGATATCTTCCCACGTTTATTAACTTGAAAGCTCCGCAAAATACTGACCACACATGATAAATTATAGTAATTGTATATATCAGGAGTTTTACTTTATATATATATATATAAAAAAACCATATTTCTTTACGTGTTCATCATCGTGAGGCAGCTTTAAATTAATTTTAGCAGACGATGTTACATAAGAAATTTTGTAGGCGCTTAAAAAAGCGAACATTTCACACAAATAAAAATAGTGGTGAAATTTGCTCGAAAAATTTTTGGAAAAAACATTAAGAAGATAATTAGCTAAAAATTCGAATTCCAAATCAACCTTTTACCAGACGGCTTGAACTAAATTGACTTTTTAAGAGGTGCAAACCATTCAGGATCGACTTGAAAACAATTAACAATCCCAATCTAAAATCAATTTTTTACTCCTTTCTTCTTCGATCCCTAACAAAAGCTCCGCAATCACAAGGAGGTGCGAAATAAAGAAATACGTTCGAATTATCATAAATTTTTCCTGTTTTTATAAGAAATTGTAAAGGGAACACAAAATGGCGATTGAAGTCGCAAAATTATTTCAACCAAAGCCCGCGGTCGTGAAATTATCGGGATAAGAAAAGCGAAGTTCCCGTAAATTCAAATGGCGAACAGCAACGCGCCTCTTTGCAGTTCCAGTTCCGACAGGTCGTTCAGGACGCACATCCCCAAAGGAAGATGATATCGGTTGGTGTCTTTTCGACACGAGCACGAGCCTTTTTATCGCGATTTTACGACTCAGTACCGGCGCCTTCGGGACGGGAACCGTACAATTTTCTTACTCTCCCGTTCAACACGGATGGGAAACGCCACAAGGTAAACGCGTGACAAGGCGATTCGCTTGGGGCCTCGCGAATCCGCCTCCAAAGCTATTTTTCATATGTTACAACGGCAACGCTCACGACTTATAGGAAAAGCAAATAAAACTCAAACGGAATACGGGGTACAAATACGAAGTGAAAACATTATAAAATTTTGTTCGCACCTTCTTTTTCTACCCCAAGCTATGAGCCGTTGGGAGATCCTTCATTGGCAAGCATCATTTTAATGCTTTTTTTCGCCCAAAATTTTAACTGCAGTAATATAATTTGGTTTTCCTAGTAACTTTTCTTCAAAAAGTGCCACTTCCTCAGAAAACCGTACGATTTTTTCTTTTCTCTATTTTTTTTCTTGCTCATTCTTTGGAAAGTGCTCGTTTTCAATTAATTAAATTCAACACATTTCAAACAAAATTTGTCGCTTAAATGAACCCTAAATTCGATTTCAATGACTTATCCAATAATTACTTTCTGTCGTAAAATATATATTGGATTGGTACCGACGTCAAGCGTTAATTAACAATATGCAAGGAATTCGAAACCCACCCCTGGTTGGAAAACGAGTTTCGAAAAAGAAAACCAAAACAACCTAAAAATATGAAGATCCAACGTATGCAAAATACTGTTATCTGCAATCTATCGCACTTTTGCAGGTATCAAAATAATCAAATGAATCGAATCCATATGATGCATGGAAAATTCTGAAACTCATATTCGTAAAATATATATATATCGTATTCATGTGGAACAAGAAAAAAATGTCTATGTACCGAATCGGTCCTCCAAGCAATGAAACTTAAAAGAGTTTGCGATGACCGACAGTAAAATCCGGATTGCTGATGTCAAAAATATTGGCTGAAAAGCAAAATAATCTTTAGGATTGGGACTTTAATATTTCATCCAAGAACCGAAGGATAAACCAAGAAACTGGGCTTCACGGTTTTTTAGACATACGAAAAACCGCAAATTGACCACTTTTATTCCTTAAAGGATTCATTTGAAAAATAAAAATTATTTATAATATACTGAAGTACAAAGCAATGGTATGAATCCGTATTTTTTCAAGGAAGTTCTCTGTTGTCCAAAAATAAAATATTGGAAATATCAAATTTATCGGTGAAGTGGCAGCCAAATTGATTGTAAAATTATGAAATTCGTCTTTCTATTTGTAGTAAATAAATGCGAAACAAAATTGAACATTAAAAAAATTAAACCTTTACAATGTCTATTAAATCTGTTGTTATTTTTCTCACTTGATTCCAAAATAGAACATGACTGATCTGTCACCAATTTTCATTATTCTTCAAAGCAACAAAATACGTGTAAGCATTAATGGCATTGTACTGTTGTGAGGGAAATACAAATATCTAGTGTTGCTTTAAAATTAAACGTACACGTGATTTTCGCAAAATTAATATTTGAGCAAAGTTTTCATACTCCGAATAAAATATATTCGAAATTAAACATTCCAGTCACGATATCGAATCTCCATGCAATGAACACAATATTCAAAATGATCGGAACGGAATAATTTAAAAAGCAGATGTTGACAAATGTAAAAATATGGCATCAAAACAACAGCAATAAATACATCAAACATGACGGCTTATGGAATTCCAATTTAGACGGAAAAAAAATTTTGTACAAGGAACTGAAAATTTAAACCTGTATTATAAAGATGGGTTTATGCAAATGATAAATTAATTCTCTTGGGAACTGGATCGCCTACATTATTAATGGCGGTCCTAGGACATTTATGGAGCCATCTAAGTATTTTTTAATGTTTCATCGATTTAAACCTTAAAAATTCACAAATTCACAGACTATTTAATGTTTACTTTCCATTCAAAAAATATAGCAACATTTAGTTCAAAAATCATGAGAATTAAATAAAGCTAAGAGAAATGAGTAATATCAACAAGATGAACAGTAAATAAATATGTAATTACTATATTAACACCATATATTAATTTCAATATTACATATATATTATTAATATAATTTTTATTAATAATATAAATACATAATGTATAAATAAAATGATTTCAGTAAATTATCACATGATATTTGTGGAAAAAAATATATCAAAAGGACATTAACATAGGTTCATATTAAATTTTTTCTATAATAAATTCAAAAGTTATCTTTTTATGTAATAAACAATTATGGTATACTAGCAAACAAACTAATAAACGTAAATTTGGGCCGAAAATGAATTTTGTAGCAAAATTAAAAATAAAATTCTATAATTACATTACTAAAAATTTATTCTTAAGAGAAACTTTATCCATTTACAATATAATAACGATAATAATTAATAATAATAAAGGTTTCATTAAAAATAATACGGATATAGTAAAAAATATTACCAACAAAATTAAATCAAAAAAGGGAAAAAAAACCTCATTTTAAACATCTTTAATATAATTTGCTCATTATTTATTAAATTTTAAATTAAAGGCTCGATTATAAAAATAAAAAGTTTTATCAAAGCCTATACAAAATTTTTTAACATATATGGGATTAACATACTTTTTTTTGTTTTTTTTATCCAGTCGTTTCTTTTTAAAAATTGGTCTAACATGACTTCTTTTTTATTTCCATTTCATTTATTCTATCAAAGAGAAATTATAAAATCATTATTTGCCTGAAATGTTCTTGCTATGTTTCTTTGCCATAAAAAAGAGAAAAAAATATCCAGAAATTATACAACGCGAAAGCTTTTCTCTTACTTAAAAGTTGTTACATATAAATATATAATTATAATATATCTCATATATTATATATATTATATTATCATATATATATATATTGAATGTATATATTCATGAATTCTTAGAAATCAATTGCTTTTTGAGACAGTCTTTTTAGTTTGAATACTTATAAATGAATTAAAATGTTTTTTTTATCTGTCACTTAAGCAACCTGAGCTAACCCATAAATATATTCGCGTATTTGATTTCTAATGATTTGCAACATCAATTTTTGCGCAAATGTTCATCTTTTGTTTTAAGAGAGGGCTATGATTTTGTAAGTCTGATTTTTTAAAACTTAAACACGCATATTCCTCATAAAATGGTTCGTGATCTGAAATTTGATCACAGATTACCATTGTTACAGAAAAATGCACAACAAAAAAAAAATTCAGATACAGCCTTATTGTTTATGTAACATCCAGCTAAGGGGGAAAGTGATGTTTAACAGATCAGGTCAATTTTTCAGTTTGAACGACATTTGATATGAAATACAAAAAAAAGAAAGACAGAAAAATTTTTCTATACTTTTGCACCGTTATTTTCCGTCACCTACCGCAGAGAAAAAAGTCAGAGAACCGTGAAGATATCGGGGATAAGAAACAAGTATTTTAACGTGGCAGGAAAAATTTTTTCAAATTCATCCGTTTCCGTAATGAGAAAACGCCGGAAACAATAACGCTTCGAAATTCAATTTGGGAGGGCTCATACCAAATAACGGAATATATCGCCCGAAAATTTTTCTTAACATACGAAATTATTAGGATCTGCCGAATAATCAAACATTATTCAGGCGTCACTCGACACATTTTTTACTATACGGTTCAAAGAATGGAAAATCTTAATATCGCCTTGCTCGACTTAACGGTTTGGAATTCTGTTTGGGTTAGCCAATAAAACGGCAATACAGTGATTGGAAATTGTTAGAAACGTGTAAAAGAAAAATATAAAAATAAAAAACATGTTTTGCTGATGTTTGGCGAAACTTGGTGTAAACGTGTTAAAACGTATCAATCAGGAAATATCCTTCTGCAGGAACTTATCGTATTTATGCTGATCGGAATGAAATGGCTTAGACGATCACCTTAACGCCTTGAGAAAACTCAATATTTAACGGGGCACGGGTTGCTCAGTTTGATCGATGTTACATATTCGGCGCACATTAATGTCCATCCCAAGTCATTCGTCGCCGGTCTTATTTCCTTCACTACAATCGAGCAGTATTCTACTTCACAGTAATTTAGACACGAGGCCAGAACTTCCAGCATGAAACACAAACATTTCGCACTAACTCATCGGCTGATTCGGAAGGCGACTGGACGCAACGCCCCTTAGTCGCCACTACTCGAACCTAACAACAAAAAAGATTCTGCCACCGCATCTGGAGATACGGCGCGGCATTGCCACCAACACTGCAGCACAATCTTCGACAGAGGCTCTTGCCTTAAAAAATTAAGGGGCAATCAAGTCGACGCATCGCCTGCGAATGAAAATGGCGAAATCGCCTCAGCATCTCGATGAACCTTTACCTGACCCGTCACAGTGAACCGATGCTCCAAATACCATGCAGATTCAACTTCAACCGATCTCGCACGTCTTCGGTTTCTCTCCGAGCTTTTTTCTTCCTTCGTCCTGATTGCGTTACACGCACGCGCATGATTACCCTGCACGGCCACCCCCTGCAAGAGCTCACAACCCTCGAAACAGTTTGGCGAAATCTTTGTCTTACACCTCGCTCGAACACAGCGACTCCGAAAAAAGGAAAAAAAAATCGCAATTGTAACATTCGACCGATCTCCCTAAAAATAAACCAAACAAAAAGCGACACTTATTGCCATAATAGGAAGTTTGGAAGAAAAAAAATTTAAATTTTGTCAAGGTCGATGTTAAGTTGCCAGCCTTCACGACATGGCGTGCAATAGGAAAAAGGGTTGACTGGCATCTGAAAACCCATTTCCTCGTCTGAAAGGAAAGTATAAATGCAAGATCCTAAACGACGGCATGTTTAATAAGTAAAAACACGTAGAACACGTGAAACTCCGAAATCATGTCACAACGTGATAAATCAGGGAAACAAATGAGTCCGTTTCATGGCGGAAAAGAAACTTTTTTTTTCGGGCCTTATCTGAATTTTTCGTGGCGCACTTGTCCGCAATCGTGAAAGTGCTCCGAGTTATTGAACAAAATTTTCAGATAAATTACGAATTTAAAAGAAAAAAAAAACGTGTGGACTTTTTTATGAAAAACCAAATACTGGAAAAAGTTGGCTTTGTTCGTGCGATTGGAAAAATCAAAGAAAAAATGAGAAAAAAAAAAACGTTTAACGGAAATTTTAAAAGCAGCATATTCGTTTTCCTGGTGAAAAACAGCTGCTCATATCCCAAACAGAAAACGTAATTCAATAAAATTTTAATTCCACACTTTTTTTTTACAACTTGTTCTCTTTCTTTTTTAACAGAAAAATTTGATTAATTAACCTTTATTAATATTTTAACTGTAAGACTTCCGGCTGATTAAAGGAACTCCAACCGCACAATACGATGACATAACGTGAACTAACCCAACGGCTACAAAATGATCTCTGGAGCCTGAGCCAGTGACTTCTCTCCCTCTCCCTCGCTCTCTCTCTCTCTCTGCCTCTCTCTCTCTCACTCCCTCGCTTGGCATTCTATCTTTCTCTCACTACTTGTTCTAACGGTTTAAGTTTTACGTTACGGATCAAAACGTAACGAATCAAATTTTTAATTTTTTTTTTTTTACTTCCGTCGAATGTGTTTCAAATTAAATTACGTTAAATTCAGTTGCACAACCGAGAGATTCCGCTAATAAAATCGAAGGGGGAGAGAGGAGGGGAGGGGAATTCTCCGAATCCCGGTTGTTCGATTGGGTGACATTGTTGCTGCCACGGCAAATTTCATCTATTTGCCCGATGGAAAACTCGACTCGGCAGGTGACTCTCGATCTCCGCCATGTTATCTTCAGAAATTTTTAACCACTATACCATCGCCAGCGTTCACCTATTTTTTTTTTCTTGCTAGCGAGAATCACCAAACAAGAAGTGTGGCCACATTTTCTTAAGGTTAAAATTACCTGCGATTCTTCGGCGTCGTAAAATGAAGTGCGCTTTCGGGCGCACTGGCAGTTGGTCGTGCTTTGTTGACAGTAACCCGGTTTTTCTTCTTTCTTCGAGAAACAACCAATTTTCCAACGGTTAACATTCGGGCGTGATTCGGAAAAACGGATATGCGAAGACGATCCGTACAGGAAACCCCCCCTTTTTTTATACCCGATTTTTCCTTTCCTTTCCATTATTTCCATTCAAATTTTACAAACTTTAGCCTTGCGAACGAAAGCGGTTCTTGAATTCCTCTCTTCTCGCTTCTGGACGGCACTGACAGATGATCGATGAGCGGACGAAAAATGTTCAGATTAAAACTTCCGGTGGTTTCCAAAAAAAAAAAAAAATCTTGTTGCAATTAAATCTTGTTCGAAAAAGATAATTTTTTTCTGCCTCATATCACGTTTCGATCGTAGAGCCCTCACGAATTTTACGTTATGGAACCGAAGCGCGGTCTCTGGAAAAACAATCTGCGAGATTCATCTCAATCACATGACGCAGAAGCCGCGAAAAGAACGCGCGAATTCTATCTTGCAACGAAAAATAATACCAGTATTACATGCTATGGAGCGTGTAATAACAGAAGCTCAAACTTTTTTTGTGCACAAACAGAAAAAAACGACATGGATTGCATCACGTTCTGCGTCGTGGCAGCAGATTCTTTTTTTCCCATATGTAAATCGGTTAAAAATTTAATCCAGCTTATACAGCAAAAATAAAATGTAAAAAATAAAAAAGCGCTTTACTTATAACATTTTAACGATTTGTCTAGGGCAAGTTGTACAAATGTTAATCGCGTTTTTTACCAATGTAACACAAATTCAGATCTAAAATATCAAAATATTTAATTTGTCAAGCAGGTTTTTTTTGTTACAATTCGTTTGAAAAGTCAAAAAAAAAAATTACGAGCATCATGTGAAATGTTTTCAGCCAACTGCCAGTCATAAAGCTAGGAATCGGTAAGATAGAGTTAAAATTTGACTTTTATCGCAAATTTTTATATTTTTTAAATCGATTTTGCTTCCCTCACGAATTCAAACCTTCCAAAGCTTTTATTTATTCACTCTTTTTCACTTACCGCATCCGGGAATGATTAATCCCGATTTCTAGGAAGATCGCTACGGGATTCTGCCCTCATTCCGAGCAAAATTCGCACTTTTACTTATTTGAAATAACCGAAAAGCAATCTAATAAAGCACCGATTAATTGAGATGCAAAAATACTAATCGCTACGTTATCGCCTTCGGGATATTTTAATTTTTATTCGTTCAAACCTCTTGCGAAATAAATTGTCGTGCCGCATTCGCAAAATCCGGAAACAATCTTTACACGTAAATTTCACATAATTCGCAAGATCAAATTTAGCATTGGTTAAAAGCTTTTTAGTTTCACCGGTTTACTTTTCAAAATGAACCGAGGGACGCGATCGAAGATTTTTCCGCCATTTTCGATGTGACGAGTTCCTTTTCCTTCTAAGCAAATTCTCGGAATTATATTTGCTTCAAAATCTTAATTATTACGTCACAACAATCGCGCTTTTGTTTACGATGAACTTTACAATTTGAAACGTAAAACGGAATTTTGTCGTTTTCGAAACGAATTTAAAATTTAATCATTGCAGAAAAAATATTTACTTCGCTGGGTGAGGTGAAACAATAAAAATAGCTTATCAATGGGCGAAAACGATTGCTTACTCCGAACTTACCTTTCAGTTTATGTGAGGTTTGAATTTTTTTTTCTTAAATAGAAGTGCTCGTGTTGGATGGATCAAATTCATAAAATTTCTGCGACTTTTCTTAACATAAATTCGGATATTAGAAGCAAAAAATTCTAAGATTTTTGTTTCACTTTAACGTATTGAAACACAAAGCATTTCGATTTCTATTAATATGTAATAATAAATTCATTTTATAAAAATCGTCATAAATTTTTAAATTATAACTAGATCTATATTCGACATAAATATCCGTAATTTACTTTACGTATACACGGGATTGTTAACTACCAGGAATCCATATAATAATTAACGTGTATCTTTATGTAAAAAGCTTATTCATAAAAGAGATAATCAATTAGTGGTGAATATTAATTTATGAAATAACCAAATAATTTGAAATAGAAATTTGCTTATAACTTAACATAAAAAGTAATTTTTTTTAACACAATAAATAATAAAAGAGAAAAAAAAGGTTCCATCGTAAATAACAAATTAATTATAAACTGTTTATCTAAGAAATTCGTTTCATTTACAGTAAAATATTTGAATAGAGAACTTCATCAAGATTAAGAAAAGAAAAATTGTTGTTTGATAAAATATTTATTTATCAAATGCCATGTCTGTAAAATAAAATTAATAATAGTAATTAACTGCGAATTCGTGAAAAAAAAAAAGATTGTTTTGGAAGACGACTGTTGAAGTGGAAATGATAAATTCTCTTGAAGTTCAGAATCATGTGTTGAATAATAAAAATTATTGCGACAACGACAAAAATATATATTCGAATCTGAGCCGTTTGTGATTAATTATTTGTAACAGAATCCGCACCTCCTTCGCACCCTGTTGGGTTAGGTGAAAAATTCACTTGCAACCACCAAAGAAAAAAAGATTTAAATTTTCTCCTGCTAATTTTTAAATATTACTCATTTTTCATATTCATGTAAATTAAATACAAATAAAACAGCACCGAAAACTTCATAATAATAAAGTACACAACACTTTTGTGGAAACGAAGTTTCGAAATCGGAAAAAAGCGAAAAAAAAATATTAATTGAAAGCAATAATCGACGAAAAGAGAACAAATTTTGCAACAAACTGCGGAAATATTCGTATATATAAAAAACTGAAGGGATTGCACGTGCTTTATCTTTTGATTTTTATATTAAACTCCGAAATGCTTAAGTAATAGAAAATTTACTCTGAGTAATAAAAAATTGTGAAAGATTTTATAATTCACCGATGGTGGTCATATTAATGAAATACAAAATTATAAGTTACTTTGAAAAATTCTATTGATATCTTTTTTCGTCATTTAATTTACACTATGTATGTTATGTGAAAATTTTGTATCAATAAATATTATATATATATATGGGTTTCTCCGGAATGGATTTTTTAAAGAAAAATTAAACGTAATTTAGAAAAAAGATAATTAGAACTGCAATTAAACTTTTAGCACATTAATTAAAGCTTTCTTCTTTTAATTTATTAATTAAATGAAATTCAATTCATTTTATCAAACATGAATCAATCACAATTAACATGATTTATTTTGTTGATTGCACAAAAAAAATTTCTTTTTAAAAATAATACTCCAGCAGGAACCTAATTTTTGTTACTGTACATAATAAAATTTAGACAGTTGCTCAGAATTTATTTTCATTTCAAATGCATGTTGGAAAATAATAACATAATTTTCCTTCTGTCTTAATGGAAAATTACGAAGTGTAAGTGACTTTATTTCATGTATGAAAATTAACAGTTAATAAATTTTTCGGTAGTATTACAAATAAACAATCAAACGTTTTTCCACAAACTTTCCTGGTTTCCTCGCTGTTGCGCAACATGGACCCGATTTTTCCAATCGTAGATAATATTTAAGATTGCGGCTTTCCCTTTCGTTTACGAAATCGACAAACAAAACCGGTTACGCAACGAAGGCTCGGGGATCAAAGCATAGAGCGCCGCGAGTTAAACTTCAGCCCGGACCACTCACAATCTAATCGTGGAGGCCGCGTCCGATCGAGACAGAGCGATATCCCAGTCTGAGGCTAACGTGAGGCACTGCACATTATCCGGCGATGAAAAGGGAAAAAAAGGAAACTGGCTCTGAAATCGCGTGACAACGAGCATTTCCTGACGTCGGACAAAAGAACCAAAAAAAAAAACAGCGAAATGAAAGACATCTGTGAAACCTGCCGAGATTTTCCGTCAACTACAATTAAATTTGAAAAATTAAATTATTTGGCCCCGAAAAAGAAACTTCTGCCATTTTGTTTCTTATGCGAGAATGAAAGTTTCATAGGGCTTGGGGTAAGACCCGAGGAAACTGGCTCTGGGTGGCTTTTGATAATTTACACGACGTCCTGATGTCCTGTTATATCGCATTTCGATTTATTTTTATTTACTCTCTTAATTTACTTGCTTACTTAATCAAATAAATAAGTAGAGTAAATACAAAGCAAAAATATGTTTTCTATTTATTAATATTAAAATTCAAAGTTGAATTAGGATTCTTTAATTACATGAGCAAAAGAAAAGATTCAAATAAAGATTGTAAGTCAAAAATTTTTGGGGCAAAAATCAAAAATATTTTTTTCTTTTATCAGCTGTGTGAAGGAAAATTTATTGCAAATAATAAGTTCAGTAACTGAAAACGAAACTAAATAAAATTTTTTTGCGATCTCCTGCTTGAAGTACTCCGCATCAAAATCAACAATTTTCCTTCCAAGTCAATAAAAGTCTTAAAATTTACAACCCAATTCCGGAAAGCCATTAAACGGTATATTTCTCCTAATGATGAAAATGGATAGTTATCAAATAAAGTGCTCGCAGAACTACTTGATCCCTGAGGAATTCATTAATCCTAATGGTTCTCACTTCCTGCTCTAATCCTGGATTTCAGTTTTAAGCTCGTGAAAAACGTAATTTGAAATTGCGTCAATTTTAAATCAGATTGCCTCTTGAAACTTCAGTCTAATATGAAAGCTCCTTTTCATCATTTATATAAATAAAATTAAATTTAAACTTGAATCATCAAAAGACCGCATCATGGTTGAAACAGAAGCTGCTCTTTACCTTTCGGTACTTTTCAGATCCAATTTTCCCACTTCCTACCGCCACTTGAGGTACGGTTAACTTTATGGGCTAACGCTTAAATTAAATAAATAAGTAATTCCTCTTTCTGTGTATTTCGATCTTCCGATGGAAAATGGACAAGTTTTTTCATTGCTATATCAAATCCAATCATTCCGCGATCGAATCGCTGACCATTTGATTAAAGCAATTTATTGAATGTCGCTTCATCAGGATCCGGTTTTTGCCAATCCATTTTACCAAATATCTGAAAGAAGGATCAATGGGCGTTATTTATAATTTCAGCTCGAGATTTTTTGGATAAAAAAAAAAATCCCTCCTCCAAAATTCGGAACATAAAATTCCATAACTAACCGGATCAACTCTATAACTTATACTTTTGGATTTAAAGTTTTGTAATTTTAGAAACATATGAAAAATTTTAGCTTTTGAAATTTCATATTTATGAAAAATAACTATTCGCTCGAATTACCGTAGATTATATTTAAAAATAAGCATACTTAGAGAATATCATAAAAATGGTTCGGTCCAGTATTTTACAGTTGAGCCTCCCATGCTGCCGACACCGCACTTTTCAATTGCAGCAGCGGCTTTAACTCTGTTCCTATGTTTAACGTCTTTCGGTTTAAGGCAACTTCTGTGATTGCTCAACATTCTGCTTGGGGTCAATATTGACTTCTGGCTAAGACCGGTCGTTTCCAAAAACGTCTCATAGATTTTGCTGTCCACATCCAGGACGGGAGGTGGATCCTTTGGAAGAGGCGGAGGACTTGAAATAACTGTTAGCGGTGCATAATGGTTAACCAACGTTTCCGCTCCGTCTCCTTCGTGGCGACCGATGTCATCTCCCTCGATCACACTTTCGACGTAGCTTTCATCCAGTTTGAACTCTTCAAAGTTTTTCCGTATCTCGCTTCCCTCATCGTTTTCGATGACAGCGTCGGCTTTCGACAGCACTTCGAATTGCCTGACTAACTGCGACACGTGATGGGAATCGTCCACTAGTTCAATTTTCTCCCTGCTTAATTCAGTCACTATGGTGTCCCTCGAGGAACCGGTTATCAACGAGGAAACGGAACTGCCTATTTTTATCGCGCTACAATTGGGCAATATCGCTGCCTCCTCTTTGTTCTTTTGTTTGAGGTAATCGCAACCGTTTTGCGGTAACACGTTTCCCGACACGATTCCATTCATTTGATTTCTTTTCGCTTCCTGAGGAAGAAGTTTCGCCCGCGGGAGGGGCTTTGCTTCCGGTTGGACTACTGGATTACGATGCTGTGTGCCTGTCTGTAATTGACTAAGTGAATTTGTTGCTTCCATTGACTTTAACTTTTCACAGGGTTTCGAACTTTGACTCATGGCTTCTTTGTTTTGTTGATGGATTTGCTGCGGTTTCAGCAATCTGGCGGGTTTGGGTGGCAGTGCTGGAGGCTTCTGTAAATTTCTCACCGTATGATACGTTGGACTTCGGTTCACCGGTAGTATTTCTTGATATGATGCAGTACTTTTGGTTCCGTCGCAACTATTGGTATCAATTTCTTCCAAATTTAGTTGAGTTTGAGCAATTGTTAAGTTCTTCTTCGACATTTCCAAACAAGCTTTTTCCTCAAGGTGCTGCGACTTACTTGATGAAGATTTTTCTCGCGACCAAGAAAACTCTTTCTTGATTTTGCTATCTAATCGCGAATCCGTTTCTACTTCTTCCTCCAACACGCTAATACACCAAGCTCCTGTTTCAGTTCGTTCCTCGGGAATGATCAAGCTACCATCAGTTTCATACCATTCGGATCCTTCCGCTCCTGCACCTTTTTCGGCTGCATTAATACTCACCGGTTCCACCGTTTTTAATAACTCTTCTTCATCTCTTAATAATATTTGATTAACTGATTCCAATACAGGATTGTCTTTAAACGTATTGTCATTTTTTCTATTATTTTCAATTTTTATTTCAATTGAACCACTGAAATCATTCTTTTCAGTTTTCGACACTTCATCACTGTGAAACTGTCTCTCCTGAACAGGATCGTTTATTCTTCGACAAAGATTGTCCAATCTTTCTTCTCCGGTTATCTTAAGCGAATCATTCCTCGAATTTTTCCATTTACTCGTCTCTGCTTCTTTGTCCGTTTCGCTTCCAAGAGACTCCAGAGAAATCCATTTCCTGCCAGCTTCCAGACGTTTGTATTTCGTTATTTCACGCTCTTGCCTTTCAATGATCAGATCTTTCTCTTCAAGCTGCTGACGAATTAGTTTTTGCTCCTTTTTCAACCTGGATTCCAGAATTAGAAGCGCTCTCAGTAAACGACTAAGCTGTTGATCCTTCAAATCTTTACTGGCACGAAGTTCCAATTCCTTTTCTTGTAATTTCCGAGTAAAGGCAGCTACCAATTGTCTACAGCGTATGGTCTGAAGTTTCAGAGCGGATTTTGTTATTTCTAACTCTTTTTTGAGAGCGGATTCCATTGACTGTGAACACAAAAGAAAATAAATTAATAACACTATTTCTTTTATACAATGAACAATATACAATCAATCTGCATTCGGGTTCTCATATTCAAAATTAGACCTTAATATTTAGTAATAAAAATATCCACAGATATAAAATAAATCACGTTGACTTAATCTTCTAAATATCATCATAAATTAAACTGTCTTATTATGGGAAATTTTGTTATGCATTTATGGGATAATATTACAATTTACATCAATTATATCCTGTTCTGCTTTCAAACCCATATTTAAGAATGTTTGATTAACAAAAATTTTTTGGTAAATATTAAAAATTAATTCTAACTTATTATCTATCTATGATAATTTTCAGTCCCGCAAACAATTATTTCACACAAAAACCTCCAGGTTTCAGAATGAGAAAATGGAAAATGATAGTAACAAATCTTCGAAAAGCAATAAATCCGTACCATGGCTGTAAAAAAAAATAAAACAACTGAAGCCTTAGCGTTAAGTAAAAAAATTAGTTAATGTGATTTTAAAATTAATTAATTTCTGATTTTGGAAAAGGTTTTTTTTTACAAATCTTGGTAGGAATGTTTTTTCTTTAATTTAAATTTAGACAGTTTATATTAAAGTGTATAAATAAATCGTGAAGGTATCTTTAAATTGGGAATGAATTTCGTTTAGGCAAAAGGTAAGGTTAACCTAAACCGAAGCCTCCCAAACTTAGTTAATGGTTTTTAACTTAAAATATTTTTCATAAAGAAACGCGGATCCTGTTATTTAATGAAGGCAATTCAAATGAAAAAAAAATATGACTAGTAAAATTTAAACTGTAAATTAATAATTATTTGTAAAAACAAAGTGCTAGTAATAATTTACATTAAATGATCTTTGTTTTTTTCACTCATAAAAATAAAGATCGTTAATATTTTAATATATAAATGTCTTCGTTGATAGTTTAATCGCGGTTACATCATGAAAAATTCTGCAGTGACTTTTTCCTTGCAGCAAACGAGTTTGTAGATAATTTGGGATACAGCTTTCCGAAATACTCAAATCGATCACTTTCCGACGCCATAGCGAAAGGCAGGAATTATGGCCAATAACCGCGACGATCCATACGAATCAGGCACAAAAATACGTGACGACCTTAAAAACCGGCAACCAATTTATGCAAGTGGACAAATAACTCTCTTAGGGGCAAACGGCAAACACTTCTCTTAGACGATCGAACTGACAAAAGTAGTGGAAAATGCTTTTGCTGTTTCACCAGAATTACAGGTTTAGTGACCGAGATTACGGTGATCTGCTACCTCGAAACACTGGGTAATCGTCCATTTCAATAGGAGTGCCAATCGGCATTCACCGCCGGATGAAATTGGTTCAGACACTTATGGCGGGCTTGAAACGGAATTTTTCATTTTGTTATTTATTCCAGGTGGTCTAAGAAACAGGGGTACTACCTTTTGGGGCAGACAGTTCGCAACATGTTTATATAACTTTTAAATTTGGTGGATCGTACAAGCAGAGACATTGACTGGGTTTCAAATGAACCACTTGGTTTTGTACAGAAGTAATTAACTCCAGGTAAAAAATTTGCTTCGTATTCTTTTAAAATTTGATGAGTGTAACATCATGTGCCAAAATAAAAATATTCATCCGTTCAAAAAAGTACAAAAAAAAGCATACGGCTATTTTTTTTCTCGGTCCGGGTAGCAAACATAACGAAATTGGGGCCTTCGCTGTCGTTCCAGGCATTGATCAACTATTTTTATCAACGCCTTAAACTGTTTTTGGCATATTGCAGGGGTTTATTGTCTACCAGAAGCGTTTTCCTGCACAATTCAATTTCTTTTCTTTTCATAGCGTCACGTTTGGATGTGTAATTTTCACATGACGAATGAATTTATCTTATTTTTTTTTCGTAACATCGGTTCCTTTGTTTAACAACATTCATTAACATCCGCGAGCAATTGCTCCCGAATAATAGAATTTCAAACTTCGATCCCCGATCCCCTAAAAGTGCAAAAACCATTGATATTTCCAGATTTCTCTTATAGAAGAAACAAAAAAAAACGATTTTAACGGTGTAAAAGCTGCGTGTACCTTAACCTGATAATTATACGGTGTATCTCTATATTTATACATGGCAATCAGTATTAGAGCCCGAACCTTCTCCAAACGGTAAACACACCCACGGCACCCATTAATTACTTTTCATCGAAGGGTTAAACCTAATGACATTTAAGTTAAAGTCGGCCGTACGTAAAATAGCCATTCATACAAAACTGTATGATATCATTATTTAAAGATTTTTATCATTCTCGATATTCATATTCACCCATATGTAAATTGTTCTCCATGTATATGTATATATATATATGGAAGTATTTTTTTGTAATGTTTTGAGATTATTGAGATTATCAGGGTTTAAGTCTGTATTTTAATGTGAAGAAATGATTCGGGTACTGGTTATATCCGACAAGATGAACAACTTTGCCCACTATAACACTGAATGTTCATTCACGAATGACGAAAATTCTTTCTCTAGCAATATTCAAATAGTTTTTTCGTCACACCATTTCTTTTTTTAATTTTTTTCCGCTTTTTTCTTTTATTAAGTTTGCATTTAACGCGGAATAATTGAACGTTTAAGATTTTTACATCGATAGCAAAAAATTTCAAAGGTTTCTCATGGCCCTACCAAATTAAATAACCACTGAAATAGGAACTCGATGAATAAAACCGAAAAAACTTTGACAATTTAGCGATAATGACATCATATTTCTTGTATCGAGATGTCGAAGATGGTCAACTCGATACCTGAATGCTTCGGCGAAAGGTTTCAGAGAGTATATAGTTTTTTTATTTTTTTATTTCATTTTTAACCCTTTCGACCTATATTGAATCATTTGCATGCCGGAGCCTCGAAATGGTCCGTGAAAAAAGTTATGCGCACATTGCGGTTTGATCGTGTCCGGTTTTGCCGCATTCGTGATCTCCCATTTAGGTTTCGAAATTTACATTATAATAATTGGCATTACGTGGATGAATCGGTGAACTTGGATTTGAAATGTCGAAGGATCACCCAAGACGGTTTCGAACTTATCCGGTTCGCGGCACTCATAAAATATGGGCTACGATAATTTATATGAACTGCTTACTACATTTAAAATTTTATACTAACCATAAGCGATATGAAATCATATATATATATATATATATATATACGGAACACCACATGAATCTCAACAGATATGCATTTTTCTCGAAATAATAACTTAATATTCTACAAGACTACAAAAATAATTTTCTGGGTCGGAGCACCGATGGAGAATATCCATTGCCTATCACAATATTCAATTAAATGTTAAACTAAACCCGCAATTAAGAGTTATTGTCGTTGATACTAATTGGAAGTCCATGAACGTGATGGCGGAGGCACATGTGACATGAAAATTGATCAAAAATTGATGTTGATGCTAATTTTTAAAAAACCAAATTGGTTTTCAAGGCAACTGCAATTCTATTAAAATTCTTAAGTACAATAAATAACTTCTTAAGGATGGACTCCCTGCTCATGTCAATATCAGTCGCTATTGACGGAGGCTCTCATTAATTTCAAAGGCTTCAAGACGTAAATAATATATTGAAAGGCGAAACAAGAAAATTCTCATTACACGCGCACATAACTGAAGATATTAATTTAGGTTAGTTTCGAAGGTGCGACTCGGATATTGAACACTGCAAGAAAAAAAATTATTTTTGAATTTTCCAAAAAGATGATTAAGAATTTAGATGTTTAAATTTTCGAATTATACCATATGTATAAACAGATTAATAAAAATTATGGATAAATCAAATTTGAAAATTCCATTATCGATTTTATATTAGTGATATTAACTTTAAGATCGTCAACCTAAGTTTATATTCGTCTTATATCCCGCATTAATAATTAGATTTCCTTTTTTTTGTAATGTAGTTTCATTATAAAAAATTTTCCATTATATTTTTTAATTTTTCTTCACAATGACGGCATAAAAAATTAAACTATATGATACATTACTATCTATCATTTGCTCTGTATCTTCGTTGTATGAAACAAAAATTTATCATATACGTATAATGCCTTTTGCTCCACCTTCTCTAACTTAGCAGGTTGTCTTAGGCATTTTCTGTAACTTTCAAGCTTTGGTGTATCGACCTAAATATTGATCTAAAATATTATTCTTGGATATCGTATCCGATAAATCAGATGAAGAGCGAAAATATCATATTGCATATTAATTTTCACTATTAAATTTATGTCAAATTTAAAAAAAAAAAATATGCCTTAGCTGTTTGCATCGAATATTTTAGATTTCGCCTTACTTCATAGACTCATGCATTCGGTTTTAGTGAAGATTTGAAATTAGATATTTAAATATTTATATTTAATACATGTATCAATGTAGTTCCTTAATGACTACTATGATTGCTATACGATAGTTTATGTTTAATGTGCGAAAAATATATAGATTGATTTGGAGGTACTTAATAAAAAATTATAATACCATTACCTACATGCTAAAATATACGAGGAAATCCTGAGTAATAAAGGATGCCCGGATTGATTTCAAATTTTGCCATGCTCTAGTTAATAAAACTCCTAATTGATGGAATGAGAATAACGAAAAATTTTGAAAAATTTTTGACCCCACTCGTGACCTGGACCATTACTATGCAAAGGCAATCTAGAGTACAAAGATCTAACTTCAAACCTAACTCCATTTGAATGTAAATGCAGAAACTGTTTCTCTAACAAATTTTGCCATCACCATAAAATGCTCATTAAAGGAACCACAGCATTTCCTAAGCTAAATTCCTCATTCAAATCACACCTGAAAACTTTGTCATTATCACGAACTAAAAAGATATGTATGTATGTTATATATATTTGATGCATGATTTAGTGTTGAGGAAGCGTGAATCGTATATGGGTACACCTTCCATATATTAATCCCGCTCATGTATATTTAGATATTTAGCCATGCTACGTTAATCAAGTTTTCATCATTAATTTATATTTATTCTTATAATAATCTCACTTCTGTTTTTTAATGTTTCTTTATTTGTTCGTAAAATTATCGAACTCATTTTTGAACCTAATTTTGCATAAGATTAAACAAATTATTATTGAATTGTAAATTTTCGTATCACTCTGAATGTAGCTCTTAATATATTTAAAATATAACAAAAATTCCTGAGCTAAAAATTGATCGTATTCTTAAAAAAGGCCATTGGTTTTAATAGTGACTACAAAAAATTTTTCAAGTTTCCACTTAATGTGAAACCTTTGATCCAACGCAGGCTAGGTAATTAAAAAGAGGTATGCTGTTTCAATGGTTAAAAAAGGGATTCTCTAGTGTACATCTTTTTGTTTTCTTTTTCCTTTCTTTGTATGTCCATTTATACGAATAAAGAAATCCGCTAGTTCCCTTTCAATTTAAAACAGTAGCAAAATGACTGTAAAATAATTTTCCTCGGTTATTATTCAAGTTGCCTTATAATATAGTTTTGACGTAAATCTTCTGAATGACGCATAGTAACAGAAGTTTCCCGGACGTAAAATTTCAATTAAACTTCTTACAGTAACGAACAATATTACTATTTTTTAAAATATTGCTATATGGAAATATTTCTCGGAGAAATATAAAGCACTGAAAAATGAAACATTATTTTCGGTTTTACGGTCACAAAATTAACATTAACGGAATTATTATTTTTTTTAAACATACATTTCACTTAACACGAAGCTATTGTTAAAGGAGAAAAAATTACTGCAATCAGAGCCAGAACGTATAGTGATCATAACTTAAAAAGATGCTTTCCTCGGAAGTAATCATAACATGGACCATGTAATTTTATCTTCTAGTACAAGGGATCTCCGGACCGAAGAAACCCATTTCCAGCATCAAAAAATTGAATCGCACTTTTAAAGATATAATCTAAAAGTGCAGTAGAACAGACAATTTTAAGAATTACAGGGAGTGCTAAGAACGGAGTTGATGACCATTAACGTTTGTCATTCAGGACGTATCCATCCATTAAACGACAATTTATCTGTCCATACACCGATTTGGGACAGAAAGTGAGAGATTTTTGGTAGATATACAGAAGGGAGCCATAAAATAAGGCCATAAGAAAGTTTGTTCGCGATACGATCTGAATTTCAGATGTCTGCTTCAGATTCCCAAACGACCGCTCCAAGCCTCCATGTAATTTGTACATAACGTCGTCCACCTTTCCCGTATCGTTTTTCGAAAAATTTATTACATGAAATCAATATTCTCAGGCCACATCTTTTGTATGCACTCAATTCATTGACAGGCAACCTAACCTGCAAATCGCGGTCCTTGAAGCTCTAAAAAAAATCATGAAGGATTCTTGAATTTTTTCTTTCTGCCTCTTTCTTTGTGCACTTTTGCACTTTTTGACTCGAAGCACGGTCATTCGAGTTGAGACAATGCAGAAAAAGCGAGGAAAAAAAAGAAAAGTCTCTTGCGTACATGCAGTGCAAATGGCGAATTTGCGCTTATATTAAACAGAGTATTATACGCAGTTAAAAAGAGTATTCGACTTTTCGAATTTTTCCATACTTGAAATACATCGTGCTTTTTTCTTTTTACAAAGCAGTTAATTTAACATTACCGAGAAAAAAGGTGTGAAAATCCGACAGCTACTCCAATACCTTTTTGCTGATTCACGATGGAAATTAGAGATGAATGGAGAAAATAAATTGGAGGCAACCAACTTAGAGATTTTCCATATCCAAATTCAACAATTGAGTTTCAGATATTGAAGCTTCCATTGTTCATTATGCAGGCAGAGAGCGTGTGGGCTTGGATGATGTGGTACGCTGACCATATTAGAAAGTAACAATGCATAATAACGGTAAAAGCGCTTTTCGTTACAACGTAATAACCGAAAGATATCAATAAATTAATTCTGTTAAGATATATATAATTTAATGTAAGTCAGAATACAGCTTTGCCTGTAAAATTAAGCCAACGGTGTTACAATAAACGGCAAATCCTAAAATTGAAAAAGAAAAGGGGTAAAAATCAACTTAAACCGCCCCGACATTATTTGTACAATGGAAATATAAATGGAAGTTTATGTAATAAGCAAGATCTGATTGACGGCAACATGAAAATTTTTCTGTCCCTATGTAGAAACAAAAATTATGTTATTTTATAATGGTTGATAAAAAGATGGCGACCACACAGTATTTATAACTATTTGATTCGGGGATGTCACATCGATGGGCTACATCGCAGAATCATTTATTAGGTTAACTTCATGAATAAAATTTCTTTCAGTTTTTAGATGAGATATATTCAATTGAGATTCGGTTGCATTTTGCAACCGAAAAAAAGGTTTCGGAATATAAAAAAATTTATATTTGAACGAGGGGTGCAAGATCCAGGGATTATAAAAGAAGAAAAAAAACGTTCCGAAGACCGATATTTTACATTGTATCAAAAGCATTTTGCAATAAGATAAATCGAACGTGCAGAGACCTAAAAAAACGTGTTATTTTGAAATAACCAAAGCAATTAATACAAGTCGAAAGCAATTTGAATGAGAAAAATACTTTTCTTATACTGGTATTGTTAGTATTTTATTTTCTTTTTTTGACGCGAGGCGGACTATTGCCTGAAAAGAATTCACGCTGGGAGGAGCTCCATTCATGATTGACCTTCCAGAATCAAGACAATTTTTTTTCTTTTCTGCAAGTACATTCGATATCGTTGGCAAAATGAAAAAAAACCGAAAATGATAGGAATTTTTTATTGTCCGAACGAAGAATATGAAGTATTGCACAAACGCTTTGCACAATAAATCAAACATTGCATTCCACGCATTCTATTCACCATCGCGAAACCCAGGCGGGAACGCCTATAAGCACCGTGCATTTCATGGACAAACCGAAAATTCTAAATGGCATCTATTCGAGTTGGAAAAAAGATTGAAAAAAAATCATTGATAAATGAAAACGTTGAATATCATCAATTGCCAAGCGACAAAAATTTTGATCCTTCAAATTCGATAGCAAACACCCCCCAACCGGGAATAGATGTTTTGTAACATATAGACAAGGCGCACTTACTGGTCGAACATTTCTGAACAAAGTTGAAGTAATCTCAGAAAACCAAAATGAGTTTGTTCGACGTTTGAAGAGTTCAGAAATCATGAGAAAACCCCCTAAATTGCCGGATTTTCCAGAACGTGAACTGTTCCGTTTCGGCGCCTTGCACGGAGACCGCATCCGGAATGACCCGAAAAAGAAGCTAAGGTTCGATTCACGTTTTTAGTGCAAAGTGTCAAAACCTGAAAAACGGCTGCCGAAAAGCTTAATTCTCGCGTCGGGGGGGGGGGGGGGGGAGAAGAGAATAAAGTCTTTTTTTCTGCAAACGAAATGGAAACCGAAATGGAGCATGGACCGACAAGTTGGTGGAACAATATAAAAAGTAAAAGAAACAGCTTCGAAAGCGAGTCATTCGTGTGAAAAATGTTAAGGCAAAGCGAATATCCTAATGACTCGCATCGATAGCCATCACTCGCATTTTTTCAAGTGATGCAATGCCATAGAAAACGAAAACACTTTGGACAGGTTAGTAGTCACTGGCTGCAAGCGACAGTAAAATCGATACACATGTCGCGAATAAACGGATAATCTATTTTTTAATATATCATCTATGTAACGCTGAAAAAGCCTCGATATTAATTTAAACGAAAATGGACTTTATATTCGGCAAATATAATACTCCAATACTAAAATATTGCACGGCTTTCTTTTTTGCCATAATATAAAAAAAGGTAAACCAACAGCAAATATGTAAAGTATTTTATATGAAAATAAATTATCTAAAACTTTCAAAATCGATATCTTGAACTATCAATCGATATATTTTCGTAAGAATGATTCATTTCAATACATATATATTTTTTATTACGATCATAGAGAATTGGGAATTAAGTCTGAAAAAGTTGTTTATAAAATTAGGCTTTTCTAATATTGTTGTGTTTGTTAATGCAAATCAATAATAAATACAAATGTCTAATAAAACGGCTAATGATTTACAAATGATTTAGATACATATATATATATATACACAAGAATTGACAATTATCTTAAAGTCTTATATGTATAGTGATATAGTAAATAATTTGTATTCACACTCAAATAATTTCAAATTGTGGTGAAATTTTACAATGCACATTTCACTTTGGCAGAGAAAAAAAAGAAAAACAATTGCAAATAACCTTTCTAAAAGTTTATAACATTAATTTCAATTCGGGTTCCATTTAACATGTGAGGCGAAGCCTTCCCCTTGAATTGCTCACGTTAAAAAAAAAATATTAATAATGCACAAGAAAGTATTGCATTTTCTTTTAATCAGGGAAATTGTTTTCCTCGCATCGCAAACGCTTTGCAAATCATTAAAAGAAATTCCTCCCACAATTTTTGATGACATTCAAGAAGACTTCGACCACATTGACATTTTAAATATTTAATTATTTTTCCATTAGGACAACCGGACGCTGGAACTTTCTAAAAGAAAAATTCATGTTTCATACAGTTATTTCACTTTTATAGTTTCCGCCTATTTACTCAGGGGGATCATTCATTCAAAATATCATCACTATCAAGGCTCTCCTCCGGAGGAACGATTTTTTTTTTTTTAAAGCTGTCCCTGACAACTGCATCGAAACTTAATATACAAATATGTAATGTACACTCTTTTATAAAAAATATAGGATGTTTTTCATTTGCCTTTAGAGCTTTTTAATATTCTTGTTCACAAATTCGATACATGCACAATTTCTCTTTCCTACTCGAATTTCTATTTTGCAACATTTTCTCATTGGTTCACTCAGTCGGAACAGGAGCATGAAATATGCTTTAGACCAGTGCATCGAAATAACAAACTTGCAAAAAAAAGGAGTTGCCCCTCGTGAAAGTGGCTTACACCAGTTTTCTTGGCATTTACCTAATTCAGCGAGCCCGTATTCCACCCAAGCATGATCTTTTCCTATACAAAACACGTGCCAAGTATCAATTAAACAAAAAAAATTGTAAATCATTAAAAAAAGTTAAATGTCATAGGAAAAAAAAGGTCATAGATATTTATCTATAGGAAAATTCCCATGTTTTATCTACCTATTTATTTTAAGGAATGCAAGATTATGACATGGATAACAGGGAGACAACGTGACAATAACCTTTGAGAATAGATTTGATCAAGCAATCTTTCACTGTCCTTAACGTGTTATTATGAAAATAAATGAATTGAATTTTTTATCAGATAAGTTATCCAATCGGTGGCAAACGATATTTTCGATACTTTTGAAATGGAATGGTAAAAGAAAAATTCGAATTAGGCAGCAAAACAATTTTTTTATGAACCAATTTTTCACCAAAAAATCTTCAACTCCATACAATATTCCATTCCAAACCCATGACAATGTGAAACAATGCATAAACACAATATTTCGTTAGAGTTTTCCTTTGCATGATCAATATTTTTCAACGTGACAAGTTTAACGGTGATCATCGTCGGATCATTTTTGACTTTAAAAAAATATTTGCAAAATGATATGTGACAGAGATAAGATATGAGAGCCCGGCGAAACAGATCAAAGATTAGT
>JAOWBB010009108.1:0-69573 GCA_028565995.1 Ricinus marginatus
TATTAAAATTTACAGATTTACTATGTAAAATGTAACTATTTACAATATTTTTATAGAAAAATGATTATCAGTTTATATCAAATTTCATCATGTTATTTTATATTTAATTTTAGCTATGTACATTTAATTTTTAAATTTTTTATATTTTATAATTTCTTATTTCTCATTTGTATTTTCAAAATTATTCAAGACTACTTAGGTAATATTTTCATGGTAAATTGTAAAATTAATAAAAAAATACACCAAAAGAGTAAAACTTATTTAAGTGACTCTTACCTTGCCACAATTTATCCACTATTCTGGATGATAGATAACAAACATTGTTTGGAATATTTTGTGAATTTCCTCCAGGTACAATTGGAAGAGCAGCCTGCTCTCCAATCAGAACGTCGGCAGCCAATAAATGGTCCATTAATGTAGATAAAATTTCTGTCTGGTATCGAGATGCTTGCTGGACGTTGCAGTTATCAGGTGAAGCCTTAAAAAAGTTAATAATTTAAATTAATTAAAAAACAAAAGAAATGTTGTTTTAACAATATTCAAATAATCAACAAAATGCACATCATATAATTAACCCTTGCTAATGCTGAAACATTATGAAATGAATATTATTACTAATATCTGATCACCTCTAAAACCAAATCAATTACAGGTGTCACTTTATTAGTAACTAATGGAGCTAAAGATAATGAATCAACAACTATAACCCTCAGGAAATCCAATACTAATTTTTTTGCTGGATGCGAAGTAAGTTCACCATCCTGTGAATTCACAAACACAAATGTGGGATCATCGACATTAAGACACTGCAAATAAAAAAATAAATAAACTTCTTTTATTCCAAATTATGAACTTAATTGAATCAAATATAAGAACCATAAAATTGTAAAAGAAAAAAACAAAACTCACTTCATCACCAGGAGTAGAAGATTCGCTATCAGAATTACGACGAGGAAACAGTGTTGAAGCTAATGCATTTAATACCTCACCGGACATAAAAATTGCCATGAGATCGGCAATATTGTGGTACAGAAAAAAGAGAAACTGAATTATGGTTACTGGATAATCGCGTAGCCATTCGGGTAAGCTTTCTGGACTAAAAAAACAAAACAAATTTTTAAAAATTTCATCACAGCGAAGTCATAAATATAATAAAAAGTATAACATATAAAAGTCACTTTAAGTGTAATAAAACAAAAACAATTATGAAATTCTTGGAATATATTTTTTCAAAATTATAGTAAATATAATAAAAAGATTAATTTCAGAATTCCATTTAAAACGAAATTTATTTTATAACATTTTCTCAGAAGTCTCTAAAGTCCATGAAGATTAATTAATTATAAAACATTAAAATACCTTTTATTCTCTTGGTTAAGCATTGTGCGCACCATGACAAGCATCGTGATAACAGCTTCAGGACAAAGAAAAATCTTTGATCCAATGCCAGGAATCCCTTCTTTTGCGCTCGTGCCAAATAAAAAGTTCCATACGCTATCTAAATCTAACTGTAAGTCAAAATCATTAGTTTAAGAACAAAAATATTTTCTATAGTTATTAGTTTTTAAAACTAATAATAATTATAGAACTTGGTTTTCATTAATATTTTTTAGCCTATGTATATTAAGTCAAGTTATGTCGCATTAGATTAATATTAATTATCTATTAATGATATTTTTTTATTGTAATTCTTATTCCTAATAAAGATAATTAAAATTTTTGATGCAGAATTAATGACATCTATTTAGAGTCAATACCTTAGAATCAGCAGGTAAAAGTTTAACTGGTTGACCCATCATCAATGCCATTAATAAAAAATAAATTTCTGGCACATCAATATGTTTAGGCAATAACCAACTTAAAGACTGAAATCCAGGAATGCACAATGTTTCTGATCGATTATGAACTTTATTGGTTGTTGTGGAACTCAGCTGATAACCTAAAATTGATAGGATTTATAATTTTTTTCTATGGAAAATCATTTATTTAATAATGTAAATAGTTTTATAAACTGGTGAGAAAAATAATTATTTTTTAATCACAATATAAAACCTGTGAAATAGTTATGCAGCATTGTTTTTGCCCCCAAATTTATCAAATTCAAAAGCCATAAATCAAAGATTCAGAATAAAGTTCAATTATGAGCATCATGTAATGCCCATGCTAAACGGAACCTATATTCTAATAGAATAGAAAGAGGAATTAAAAATAAAAGAATGAGAACAAAGAACAAGAACTACAGATTTATGTGATATTTACCTAAAGCAACTCCTAATTTATTCTGAATAACGAGTTCTGTCTCTTTTAACCAGCCACTGTTACACGAACCTTCTCGAAATTTCGTTAAAAGAGATGGAATTGACCCAATAACGACTAGCAATCTAAGGCCCCATACAACAGTGGTAGAATGCAAATGTCCTTGAAGAAACAGCAAAATCCAGTCTAATCCTAAAATTCTGGAAAATTCTTCACAAAACCTAGAAATATAATTTCATATTGACTGTACCTTTATCAAAATCTCACAA
Organism: Ricinus marginatus; assembly: GCA_028565995.1. NCBI lineage: Eukaryota > Metazoa > Arthropoda > Insecta > Psocodea > Ricinidae > Ricinus > Ricinus marginatus. The sequence goes on from JAOWBB010009108.1 coordinate 2,526, forward strand.
TCAGTCTAAGTTGATTGTTACTTTTATTTTGAATTTAATAACATAAACAGTTTTGAGTTCTTCTTTCCATTAGACCATTATTTGTATTAAACACAAATAAAATTATTACAACTTCAAATTCTTAATATACTACAAAAATTGATAACTGTATTATACTCACGTAGTATTTATTATATTTTTAGTAGTGAACATCAAGGAATGTAGCAGTTGAAGGCATCTGTTTCTCAATCCAATACTGCTCACTATATTTAGATGCAACTCATCTGGGTTTTTAAGGTCCAAATTTCTTTCATTTAAACCGGAGACAAAATTCGGTAGTGTGAAAACAACAAATTGGCCGAACCTAGGTAAAAAAAATAAGTTTAAATAATTATTACAAAATAATGCAGTATTCCAGTATTATTATGCATATTCTATTAATTTACACTTATAAGATGCATATTATGATAAATTTCATAATTTCTTAAAACTCAAATTAATATTTAGATTTAATTTGTTGCAAACATGACAAAAACTTGTAATTTATTCTATCAAATTCAAATAAATATTGACTTTGTATTATCAGTAATTAAATTAAAATTAATCGAGGATGAAGTAAGAAAAATCGCTTAAGTAAAAATTACATTTTGAAATGCAATATCAAATTATTTAATATTTTGAAACTCACCATAAAAGATCATCATCTCGTGGTTGTGCAAGGAGAGCCCCTAATAAAGATAAAGTAACTTGTCTGGTAGGCCCAGAGGTAATGTCTCCGAGAATAAACAGAAGTCTTGGAACCAATTTTAAATCTCTGACAATTTTTAAATTAATTTTTCTCTCGCTGGATTCCGTAACTAATTCATAAAGGTGTTCCAAAAGCGATCTCTGAAGATCTCCTGGAGCTTCATGCCAAACCTACGAGACAGATTTTTTTCTCAAAATTAAGTGATCTTAGATTATATATATAGGCTTATATTTTCAAGATGAACAATGGTATTTTAAAGTAAAGAAAAAACATTACCTCAATATCACATAATAAATCCTGAAATGCAGTAATATTTGGAATACTTGATGATTCGCGACCACTATCGACAGTACCCACAAGACTGAACGTAAGATGAAGTATATGACTGTTCAATAAATGTTTTTTTTTTCGTAAAAGCATAGCTAGTGTTTGGTGAGCGCGTTTACGATCCATTTCAAGCTGGGCATTCCGATTGGCTCTAGCAACGCATACAAGGGCTTTTACAGCAGCATACAGAGATTCAACGTCCTGGGCCATTGCAATCAATCCTAATAAAAAAATGAAAAAAGAAAATCCAAATAAAGCAAGAAACGCAATATAGTAAAAATCTCTATAGTTTACAATATAATGTTTAATTGGTTAAAAAATATTATGTAATTTAATTTTCAAAAACCTTGATATTTTTAATTTAGCTATTACATTTCTTAATAATGTAAATTTTAGAAATGTTATCTAATATATAATTATGTATTAAAAAAGTTTAAAAAGACGCAAGTTTAATAAAATTACTACAAATTCTTAAGAAGCATATTCGATAATCTCAAAAAAAATAATTGGGTCTAAAATAAATGTGTACAGCGTTATTTAAATTATTGTTCATTTGATTTCCATTAACATTACAAAATATGATAAACGTATGTTGATTTAAAATTATATTATTTATATTGGCATAATATATTTCCAATGTAATATGTTTACTTTAATATATAGTATAAAAGCCGTTTGGTTTCTAATCGTTTGATATTTCCAGGGCAAACTTTTGCTAAGCATGCCGCATAATATTTGAAAAAATTGTCGAAATCAACATTATTTCTGAAATAGATTTCTTTTGATCTTAACTGCTTTTTTATTTCCTATTAAATTTTCATCTACTTTTACATCAATTACTTTTATCTTTTATCTACACATAGTACTTTTGTCTTTATACATGGCTTTTACGTGGAATGTTCTTACCCCCTTAAAAAGTAAACTTAATAATCAATTTTCAAAATAAGAAAAGTATTTCAAAAGGCCGATTACTAATTGTAAAAATGTGCAATGCTCAACGAGAAATAATGTGAAATTAAAAATTTTTCGGGAAAAGCGTATTTTAACATATCTTTAACGTTATTTAATTTTAAATAACTAACTTTATTAAAAATTTTATTTTTCATTTTAAATAACTAATTTGGTAAATAAATTATTTAACTTATGTAAAAATTAATATTTCTAATTAACCGTGAACTTCAAAAATAAAAAAAGTACCTAACAGCACTGCACATCCACCAATATTATCTACTACTTTTGCTACCGGCCGAGGTGAAAATACTCGTACTCCCAAATATGCTATAACAACACCTCCGAGACTCCTGGCAGGACCTGCTAAATGACCACATGAATTGTGGAGAACTCGAATGGGAGTTGCATTCTCATGAGAGGACATTCCTAATTGTTTCGCAATACTTTTATTGTCAGCTCTGCTATATACTTTTCGTATTTTTGCCAATGTTAAGTGCGACACAGCTTTTGCGTTCAATCCAAATATCAGTTTTTCTTCTGACACTAAAGGAGGTAACGGTTCTGAACCTAAAAAGTGAAATTTTTAACTGCTTTTGTAAATTAAAAACTGAAATCTCCTTTCTTGAAGCAAGCAAATAGTAATAATTCACATAAAGATTTTAATTAATATAACTAAATATTTCAAATTATAATTATTACCATTTAATTGTGGAGCTTGGAAGCTACCAGTATACTGAGGTCCTAATTTGTAAATTGTGGTTACTGTTTGAGGACTAAGAACTTCTTCGATTAAGTGGCACGGCCCTTGTTTCCAAGTTAATCGGGAATATCTTCTCCAGCATGGAGGAGTCCCAATATATGCATACACTGAAGATGCAACAATTAAATTCGCAGCTCCACCTCCAGGATTTTGAGAAATATAATGCAACTGAAATTGAGAAAAATGTAAATTTTGGTGCACATTCCATGTGCAAGTATGTCAGAATAATATTATAATTATTATTCTGAGCCAATAACATTAACAATTAAAAATTACTTTTTGTGTATTAATGTGCTGTCCATCAAGATATACAGAAAAAGATGAGTTTTTTAGTACTGCACGATTCAAAACGAAAACCAAATGATGCCATTGCCCTTCTTGAAGCAAATCGGGACACCAAATGCGAGCACTTCCATCTCCCAAAATTTCTGGTTCCCATTCACCTAAACATAGAGTATTTTATAAATATCAAAATATTATGGTAAAAAAATTTCATTTTTAAAAAGTGAATTATTTTTTAAATTACTTTGCGGCATCAAATTCTCTTGCGTTGATACAATAATAGCTTTATCTCTAGATGAAAGAACAATTGATAAACAAACAAGATGATCACTTCTACCCTGAAGATTCCGAATCAAGGTTAACAATCTAACACAATGTGGATCAGTTCTAGCATCAGAAAATTTATCTATGCAAATCCATGTTGAATAGGACAAACCTAAAATAATTAAATTAATTGAAATAATCTTTTATTTGGAAATATTAAATTTTTTAGTTAAAGGGTAATTCAATTATAAAAGAACAGTTAACAATAAATTACCTGTTTGAGGCGGAAAAATTCTATCTCCCGATCCTATCCCACCAATTACATTATTGTCAACTGAGAGTAATGCTCCAGTTACTACTCCAGGGCCAGCAGGACTTTGGGGAGCTATCGACGGCAAATACAAACATCCAAAACCTTCTGCGGACATGTCTAGTTCAATGAATGGCGGTGGAATTGCATAATTCTGACTAAAAAATTATTATATACTGAAGATCTTTTGTAAAAGCAAAAAAGAAATATTAATTACATAATTTTAATACATGTGTTATTTCTTTGTGAATTTACTGAAATTTAATTAATGCCGATAAAAATTTATTTACGGATCTTCTGTATAATTTATACTTACCCATTTGAAGAAAAATCTCTAGGTGTGGTCATAGAAACTAAAGTTTTTATTCTAGTCAAAGGAACGGGTCCTCCAGGAGCCCTATGAGTAAGTCTACTTGTTATCACAGCTTCGATTTCATCCATTGATATGCAGTTTAGAGGATCACCCAAACGCAAAAATTCTCTGTAGTTCATATCAAATGTGAATTAAAAAAATAAAAACTTGAAATTCTTCACAAACCGACCAAATTATTAAAAGTAAATACTTTGTTTCAAATTTCATATAAATTGTCTTCAAATTTGAAAATGAAATAAATATCTAAGAGTTATATAAATTTTTTAAACTAGTAGATTTTAAATATAATAAAAAAATTAATGTAACTCGATAAAGACTGTATGTTTGGAGAAAGAATAGAATTAATTTTTAAATTGTTAATCTTAAGAAAAATCATTCAAAACTATATTTCTTTAAATTTTTTCCCTTATTTGCCAGATTTTTGATACTAAAAACTAACCTTAAATCTTTCGGTTCAATTGTTTGAGCAGCGAGTCTTTCCAAAATATATTGTAAAGGAGGATGAAGAGGATGAGTTTCTTCCTCTAGGGCAATTCTTCCGCATCGCAACAACTCTCCAGGCAAACCAGCTTCACACATTAATTGCTGATTTCTTTCAGTCCTAACTAGAGATTTTAAAATTTCTGCAGCATACATCTGAAGACTTAATGATACCTAAAACAACATAAAAGTATAAAATATATTATCGATGAAATATAAACATATTATAATAATTTAACTAAAATAATAATTAATTTTTAGCTATTTTAGCGCTAAATTTCTTCAAAATATTACTTTTCAAACCTTTTCACTAATTTATTGTATTTAATTAACATTTAGTAAATGTTAATAATGTGCTATGTATACTATTATATTCTTCATGAATAAAGTAAAAAATTTTTTAATTACCTGAGGATATTCCAAGATATATATTGAAGGAATCAAGTGTAATATAGCAACTACAACACCTGAATGAACCACAACTGGATCTTGAGGTGGTGGATTTAAATTAAGATTATTAAACTGAGAACGTCTAGCAGAAGACGGCAAATCAAGTGACCGTTGATAATTAGCTAATTTTTTATTATTATGCATTGGTGAACGATAGGAAATGTTACAGGCGAAATTAATATTTTTGTCGTACGTATCTAATGCTGTGTCATATAAAAGCCTCAGAACGAGACATTGATTAAACAACAATATTGGAATGTCCTTTGGAATGCTAAAAATAAAAATTAAAATTTAATAATAAATTTAATAATAAATTTAATAATAAATATAATAATGTTTCTGTGGCTTTGATTTAAAAAAATGAAGACTGTGATGTTAAAAAATTTAAAAAAAACACAAGACTGTGTTTTAAAAAAACATTACACCCACTTTGTTCATCGTCTCTAGCAAAGAGCTACTGTACTGACCCGTTAATTAATTAAATTATTAAGTCATCGTAGCATAATAAAATCATTTAATTTCGTCGAAATATTTTGGAAAGCAATTCATTGGCATCCAAAACAAAGATATTGTTTTCCTTGTTTTAGATACTAAAATTTTAAGATTTTGAAGTAAATAAGTTTTACTACCATGGCTCCAAAACGTTTCCAATAAATAACGAATGGAATGCAGCTTCTTCTTTCGCTGAAGTTATTTCGGAGCTATCGGAAAGTTCAGTCATTGTAGAAAAGCATCCTAGTAATCGAATTGTGTCACATAAACTTTGCATGCATATCTGAAAATAAATGTTATTTTTATAAATAAAAATCAGCAGTGCAGTTTATTCAATTAATTTTTTTTGAATATCATACTTAAGCTTTCCATTGCAATAACTGCTTCTGAGTCATGTTTAATCATATTTATATAATTCACATATAAATGTACCGCAATGGATATATTTAACTCTGTAGTACTGGAACAAAATTTTAATACTAAATATTCTTTAAATGAGAAACAAAACTAACATGGCGGTGAATAATTAAATTAGAGAATGTGCTTTTGAACTCGACATTGTGCGTCTTTTAAATTTAGAAATTCATTCTGTTATATCGCCATCTTCAGGTACATAACGAAAATGTACTCAAATTATTTGAAAATTAAATAAGTTGGGTCAAAATTCAGACAATGATTGAGGAAAGAGTATATTCCACGTAATTCAACGGTGGATTAATTTTTGAAAAATGTTATGAATGTCGAATTTAATAGTAAAATTCACAAGGGAAACAAATCTGATTTTGGAAAAAATTTAACTTTTGAAACAAATTAATAAATCTTATCGGGATAATTTTAAGAAACTAAATTTTTAAGTTTATTTAAAATGTTAAAAAAATATTTTTTTACTTTAAAAAAATTAAATTTTTAATGTATATATTTAATTTTCCATTTGGTAATTTATATACAAATATAAAATATGAATATAAAATCTATAAACAGCTTTAGATATTAACCTATTTAAGAAAAACTAACCTCTTGATGAAAAAATTTGGCGTTTGCGGGTTCAAACCTCATGGCAACAGTTATGGTGCTAAATACCAAATGAAGTAGACTAAAAATGTCTTCACGAGATATTGAATCCCACGGTGGGCGAGCTTTGTCAGACAAACAACCTTCCATCGAAACAAGCACTGACATGACACATACAAAACCGCCTACTTTCCTGAATACTGTTCGAGTTCTATGACTTTCACGTAAACAAGATAATAATGACTGGAAACAAATGTAACCCAATTTTTTTAAATATAAATAAAAATTTACAAATTGTAATACACTAATAATTAAAAATTAATTTTTATAATTTATATAATGTATTAAAAAAGTATTATTATATTAAAAATATTTTAATATCTTGGATATTAACCTGGAGAATATGAGATTTAAGAACAATTTGATTCGAAGGTGCAGTATACATCATCGCCAGTAATGTACTCATATCATCATCTCCACCTCCAGTTAAAATCAGTTCTCTGACAAGAGAAAGAGCTTGATGGCGACACTCTATATAAGGAACTAGATTATGTGCACAACGTGCACCACCACATTCGCGAAATAAACCAGCGTTCGTTGAATTACCGGACAGCAAATTTGTCAAGGCTTCCATTACCAGAAATCCAAACTTCTCATTTTCGGCAGAGATTCTGATTTCTGAAAAATTTTAAATAATTTAAGGTAAACATGAAAACATACATGAATGTATTCATATTACCTCATCGTGATTTAATGATTCAAATTAATGATTCATAGTGATTTAGTGATTCATATTAAATTATAATGTTTACAAAAAATTAAAATGACTGTACGGTCAAAACTGTTAATTAAAATATTTACATTACCTTTTCCTTCTTCCATAAACTGATGTTTCTCCTTCAATAAAAATGCATACTTTTTCAAGCAGGCAACCAAAACTTCAAGCAAGCCAACTTCTCTATAAACGTCTTTAAAAATTACGTTATGTCTAAGGAAAAAATCAAAACAATTAGCCGATGACATTATTAAATAAATCCCATACTATTAAATTTCAAAAATCTCTAATTTTTAAAAAACCAACAATATTTAAGGCAAAATGTAAAATTTACCTGAGAATATTTAGGAGAGTTTTCATGCAAATAATGGTCGAAGATAACGATTCTTGACTTCTAAGTAATATTGACAAAGATATCAATTCTTTACATGGCACAAAGTTCAGTTGAAATACAATAAATTCCAGTAGCTGAAAAAATTTCTCCTGGAAGTTTCAAACCAATTAAAAAAAATTTATATTTAAAATATAATTATGATAACAATAAAATTCTTAGTTTTTCAGATTATTTTATATATGATAGCTTTTCAAATCTATAGTAACCTTAATAATAAATCTTTAAAATTATGGAATTCTTTCATCAAGTACTATAAATGTTATTGTTAACCAAATCTTAATTATCTACTTTTCTAACGTTATATATATAATAGCGCTAATTTTTTTTTTTAAAAATTTCATATATTTGTTAAATAATAAACAAAAAATCGCCTGATGAACTTCAGCTTCTTCAAAAAAGATACGATAGAGTTCCGAACACTAAATTTCGATTTTAATACGAATGTATTATTTACAATGTAATTATTTTCTTTTAAAATAATCCCAAATAAAATTGTGTGGATTCTAAAAATTATTAAACCACACCTGAACTTCCTCAGTTTTCAAATGTATCTTCTCAGCAAATTGTGGAAGAGTGTGTTGGTCTTCGAGAATAAAATAATTTGCATTGTCAGCATGATAAACGCTAGATATGGCATCTAAAATTATGCAACACAGGTTTGAAGAATGGGACCTTAGAAAGACGGACTGCAATACTTGGAAAGCTTGTATGTTTCTGACACTAGCACCTGCAAGATTTAAATTACATAAACGAATTATTATTTATGTAAAATTTATTCATCCTTATGGTAAAGTATTATAAAGATTTATTTACATAGATTTTATAATTTCAAGTGATAAAGAAACGATTTTTCATGAAATGTGGGAAAATATGAAAAGGACATTTTAATATTGTAATGAATTACAACCTAATACAAGAATAAAAATATTCTATATAAAAATACCTGGAGCCATTAAAGACTAATAGAGAAATAAAAACGGTTTGTTTCTACAAAAATTAATAGCAAAGCCAAATAGAAAATCTCGAGAAAATGGATGATGATAAATTATTAAAATAAGATCATTGTTTCAAACATTATTCTCATTTATATAGCGAATTCAAACTAAATTTTGTCAAACCTTTCTCCTTGCTTTTTCGTTAAATATTACCACATTCATCATTTTTCTTGTTCATAGTTTTCAACACTAAAACTAATACCGGCAAAGATCCTAATTTTCTTTTAGTTAATCAAATCGGTTTTGTCTTTAGATGTGGTGATTAGTCTTTGAAAATACCTGCGTAAAGATTGCAAAAAATAAAATAAAATAAATAAAGAAATGTCGGCAAAAAAATAAAAAAAATGAAAAATTATACAAGGGGACAATCTGAAAAGAAAATTAAGTTTATTGAAAAATAAAATGAAATTTCCTGAAAACAAAAGTTCAAATTGCTTGACTGAAAAAAATCTCTATGCTGAACAATAAAAATATCATACCTCTTCCAGAAGGTTGAGGCAAAGTAAACCCGAGCATATGAAATAACGACCCTACGGAAGCTTGACTGGGTTTCAATTCATTATAGCCGCACATGGTCAACGAAGAAACCATTAGCACTAAATTTCTAAGAGCTTCTTGAGCCTCTTTAGTTGAATCCAGTTCCAAACTAAAAAGAGCGAATATATTCATTTACATAATAATAATAAAATTGATTTAATATTTGAATATCCAATCAAAAATTGCAATGTAATTACAAGATTGGCATTAAAAAATAAATGTTGACTCACCGAAGCAAAAAATCCGATAAAAAAGCATAGCCTTGACAAGATCTGAAATCTTCTAAAAGAGTTTGTGCTACTTCACTTGAATCTTTCAAAAAACAAAAAACACTAACAAATATTTCAACAATTTCTAATGGAGACAGGTCTTGCGCTCTTTGCATATTTTCTATACATAAAGCCATGCAACCCTTATCTGAAATGACAATAAATTTGAGGATACTAAATTTAATAAGAAATCTAAAAATAAAATTTTTTTGAATTTTCAAAAATTTTGAAAACAAGTTTTATTTGAAAATTTTCTAAAGATTTTAAAGAACTTAATTGAGCTTATAAATAAAAATAGTTTAGTGAAAAATAACTTACTATGAATGTAAGATACTACAGGTTGTGATAACCCATGTCTGGATAAAGTCATTAGAACCTCTGCTGCAGATTTTCTCCACATTATATTACATGGAGAACATGAACTAGTGATAGCAGAGAAAAGAAGAGATAAATCATCTTTTCTAGATAATTCTTGGGCTGGACCCGGATGACTGCATAATCTCACCAAGACCTTAAAAAAGTTAGTTAACTTTTTTTCTATCTGTGATTGTAATTGAAAATGTTGATCCAATGCTTCATTAAAACAGCACTAAGTACCTGAACAAAAATTTTTTGTAAAAGAATTCTTCTTTCTTTAGGAGTAAACTCACTATGAGGATTGTTATCATCATCTGATTCCTTTTCTTCTGTTTCTGGTAGGTCAAAAAATAGATATAAACATTTGACCAATGTACTAGGCACTGAAATTGATGTCATTACCTACAATATACATTAAAATTTAATAAAAAAATTTTTAGCATTGACAAAAAATTAAATTTTCATAGTAACAGCATCCAAAAAAGGAAGTAAAATTCCAAAAAACATCATGATAAAAACTTCTGAAAGTTCTTGAAATCATTTTCATAACAACCCAAAATAAAAATTAAAAATATTTCTAATTTTACTCATCAGTAACATAATTTTTTATCATAAAATAAAATAAAAATGACTGTTTTTTGAATCTTATTTTTTCTTTGAAATGAATCTTATTTTTTCTTACATCAAGATCAAAAATATTTTGATACAAATATACATTTTACATAAGATATTAAAATATGCCAACTTTCACCACATTTTAATATCAGTCTATTTTGATATACCTGAACTAGAGTTGGATCTCCAGAAGCTAATAAGTTGATTGTACTTAGTAGCATCCAACCATTACTGGATTCTTCTGAATTCTCAATTTCAAGGAACTTAACAATAGCTGTACTGGCAGCTTCAGTACTTTGATTAGATGCTCTTTTTCTGATTTCAGATACCATAAGCATAGAAACAGCTTGGCAAAATGAAACAATGTCTTTAAATTTGTCTGTCATATCTGAACAAGGACTAGTTCCAAAAACCTAAAAATATATAAATTTCATCAGTTATTCATGCATAAGAGCATAAACATTTCAATCTAATAATATATAAAATAAATTTTAAAATTTTATTGTAAACCAATTTTAATTTAACAGAGAAAATAAAATTTTTTGTAACTAACCTTACAAAAAAGTGGCAGCATATTATACAACTTATCATCCTTTTCCTGTGATGATAATGACTGTGATGGATGAAGATATTCAGCAAATAGCTTTTTAAGATGATTAAGACCTAGAGCAGTATGTTGAGGATTAGGTAATGTGTCCTCAACATTATTAGAGGAGTAAGTCATCCCACTCCTTAACTTCCTCATTAAATTCATCTGGAAAATTTCATTAAGATACATTAAGAAGCAAAATGAAAAATTATTGTAATTATGTCAAGATCACATTAAAAATAAATATGAAAAAAATCACAAGTCATGCCTTAAATATATTAGAAGAAAGACGTAAAATATCTAAATACCTATAGATGGTTCAATAAATTTTGTTTTGAATGTAAGGGAAAAAAATCTTTTCATCTACCTACCAACCTGTCTTGGAGTTTGACTACCTATAAAAATATATAATCTTAAATAATATTAACTAATTAGAATAACTAAATATCAATATCTATTTATATTTAAACCTTTTCATAATAATTTTTTTATACAGTTTTAATTAAACAAAATTTAATGTTTTTACTAAAGAACTGAAGACATTTATTATTGTGATAATTTAGGCATAAAAAATATAAAAGAAAAAATAAGAAAACTGTCTCATATATTAAAGGAATTGGTGCTCCAAAAAAAATTCCTACATTTTTCAAATACAATTCAATAGATAATTGTACATTATAAATAAATTGGCACTGGGATAAAAACATAAGTTTTCAAAACGAAAAATAAGCAATCGTTGAAAACCACATCATTTTTAACACCAGATAAAGATCAATTTACTGATCGATACATGCCACTTTTATAAAAGTGTGAAAAATTACTTTGTTCTACAATGAACATGCAGCAAATGTCATATCAAGAAAAAATCATCCTGAAAAAATATATAATGAAAAATTAAGTCCAATTCTTCGATTAATGATCATTTTTAGACAAAATAATTTTGATAACGATTGGGGAATTTAAACTCTTTGCTACCCCATCGTCATTGTATGTTTGTTTTTATGGCTCTAAGGATACAATCTCATTGCCATACACTACGAATTGTTTTTCTTGCGGTTTCTTCGGTAATGATAATTCAAATCTTACTTTCGTTATTTAAAATTTATCGCATTTTTAAAACATCGAAGTTAATTCAACGCCCACTGCTCGAATTAAAAAACGCATTAAATATAAAATTCATTCTTGCATTTTTAGTGGCGATAGAAACGAGATCACCTTACAAATAAAGCGCCATCCACTTTAATATAAAATCGTAAAACTAAAAAAATATTCGTAATTATTTTTATCCCGTTCATTATTCGAAAGCAAAAAAGAAAAATTTAATGCAGTTCTGACAAAAAAGCGTTTCTGTAGGCTATAAATAATTAATATCCTTGTGCTTGAACTGCATGAATAAGAAAAAAATATCAGGAAATTGAGTCAGGCTGGCGCCAAAATAATGGAAAATCAAAACTTTAAATTTAGGAAAGCAAATACAATAAAGCAAAATTTAAAAAAATGTTTTTTTTATTGTCGCTTTCGGAAGTGGATGTTAATATAAAAATTCTTAATAAATCGCTGATCAAGAAAGTAGGAAAATCAACCTTCAGGCACATAGGTTTCTGACATCGTTTAATTTTGTTATGATATTAAAAAAGTAGCATTGAAATGACGAATAAAGCAAACTCATGTGGGTTTATATTCAAAACCTAATATCAGTATGTCATGTTGAAAATATTGACATAATAATTGAACATTCAATTTTTAGCCTTAAAATATTACATGTTTATTTCTATTGGTTTAGTCATAGTGATATAATTCTGATTCGAAAATTAATTTTTTTAATAAAAGAAAAGTAAGCTGCTGCAGATTATTAAAGTTATGAATTGTCATTAAGGATTTAAACAAGAGCTATAAGAATATAATTTTTTCAGCTAATAATTCACAATTATGAACTGGAAATAATTTTAAAACCAAATAATATAAGTCATTAACAGGTCAAATTAAATGTGGAATCAAATCTCTATCTGGAAGTGATGTAAAGTGAAATTGCTGTAAATTGAGGACACAATGTCACATATAAGACTTTATGGAGTTCTCATTAATAAACGATTTACATATAACAAATGCATATGAACTGATAAATCGAAAGAAATAAATAGCTATATTTGATCAAATACATTAGCAAATCGTTAAACTTAAGGTAAAAAGTATGAAACTAGCATCAATTTTAAAATAATGGATCAATTTTTATATATGATAGGATTATATTTCGTATATCTTATTCTTGACCTTCAAAATATAATTAGAGCAAACCTTAAGTCTGTTCTTCGGATTTATAAATTCAATTATATCAAAATCTATTATTAAAAAAATTGTATGTATGATATAAAAATATTAGCTAAAGAAATTTAAAGATATTTTACTTTTCCTGAAAGATTCCGCCCTTAAGAATCTTGATAAAACTATCACGATTAGTAATACATCCTGATCCTTGTTTTCGCTATATTTGAATTTCTTAACTTTTCATCTTTCTTGCACCAAGTAAAAAGTTTATTTATTAGTAGTCAATTTGAAAATTAACATTTTAATAGACTTAAATGAAAAATTTGATTTCCATTTAAAATATCAATTAAATCCATTATTAACAGGTTGCAATAATCCCTGAACTTCTCATTGTATAAATGTGACTAGAAAATAAAATGTTTTGATCGAAAATCAATAACTATTCGATAAAATAACTACAGTTGCGACAATTAGATATGAAAAAGCTTCTTTGTTATTAGCAACTAATTTATAGGCAAATTAAATCAAAAATTTATGGTAAAAAATTCATAATGAAAAATAATTGAGTAGGCACACTGAGAAAACATTTCATAAGTGCAAAAATTATTTTATGGACAACTGATTCACATTTAACTATATTAAATGCATGACTTAATATCAGAATGAAACTTAAACTTTGAATTATCATACTTTACCTTTTATTTTTCATATAGGAGAAATAAATTACAATTCGCTCAATAAAAATCTAACAGTTTTAAATTTTGAATGTCAAAAGTAAAGCATTTTATTTATAGGGATAAATAGTAACTATTTAGGAAAATATTTATTTAAAGGGACTAACTGAACTCTTTAGAATCAAAATAAAAATTCAAATTCAAAAAATTTATTTTTTTTGCAAAGATTTCTACAAATGAGACTGCTGATACAGTAAATATAAAACATGCTAAAAAAACTTTTAAACCATGATTTTACATATTTCTGTTAAGGTTTTACAAATTTTAATGTTTGAACTCAAAATGCTTAACAAATTTTAGATACATATCATGTTATAATGAACTTCTTAATAAACACCTAGAAATGATGGTGAAAATTAGCTAAAATGGTCAAGATGGATAAACCTCTAAGCAAAACATTTTTTCCTTGTATCTTAAGTCTAATTAATTTAAAAGCAATGATAATTTCTTTAAGAATGTTTAAATAATTTTATTATGAAATCAATCATGATTGGAATGAAATAAAAGATGAAATCTTTAGACAAAAGTTGGTAAAAATATTTCTGAGCTTATAATTGACCACAATCCTGAACAACGATTTTCTTTGATGTTTTCCCACTGTGAGATCCATATGTTTCTATCTATAAATAAAAAATAAATTTTCAATTTTAAAATAAGTTATTTGAATCAAAAATATATGCATATGTAAGTGCAGACAGAAATATTACTTTGAAGATTAAATTGAAAATTTAGTAAACATTCAATATCAATTTTTGATAGTTGAAAATATTTTGTGAAAAATAATTAATGTTTGCAAGCAAGCTTCTAGATAGTGATTTGAAAAAAACTGTCACCTTTTTCACAACTTCCATCCCTTCTACTACACTTCCAAAAACAACATGACGATTGTCCAACCAAGCAGTTTTGACTGTAGTGATAAAAAATTGACTTCCATTTGAATTAGCACCAGCATTTGCCATAGATAAAATACCTGGACCTGTGTGCTTCAGTATAAAATTCTCATCATCAAATTTTGGCCCATAGATTGATTCACCTAAAATTAAAAAAAGTGAACAAAACAAAATTATTCAGTTATAAGCTTGATTATACCTGCAGAACTTAGAATATATTTTGATATATAAAATTATAAAATCTTAAAAGTAATCACAATATTTTTAATGCTTACAAAAGGTCTTAAAAATATATTTTTATTTGCTGTTAGATAAAATGAAATAAAATTTGATACTTCAATATGCTTAATTTAGGGGGAAAAATTACCTCCAGTTCCATTATTTTTGGTAAAATCTCCACCCTGACACATGAAGTTGGGAATAACTCTGTGGAAAGTAGAACCCTTGTATCCAAAACCTTTTTCACCAGTGCATAGGGCCCTGAAATTTTCAGCTGTCTTTGGCACTACATCAGATTTCAACTGAAACATACAAAATAAAGATTAATTATACTGTTACATTCATGTAACTTTTTTATTTTAAAAGCAAAATCAATATTACTGTAATATAATTTCTAAATATAAAAGTAATTTAAAATTTGGTCAATAAAGTATTAACAAATACAAAATATCAAAATATATTTTCTTAATTTCTTAAAAAAATTTGGAATTATTTTTTACATTTTAATTTTTATTTAAGCTTAATTTCAAACAAAAGAAATTTTTCCATAATTTTTGTTACTTACATTTAATATAAGTGAATATAATTTTACATAAGAAATGAAAATAAATTTACCAATTTTTCTTCAATAATGCACAAAGTTAACAATATATCATGACAAAAAATATATGAAAAAACAAATGTATTAAATTATATGAAGAATAATATAATTAAAAATTTTTATCCAAATATGTAATATTATTCTTGAGCATTCCAAAATATTAACTCTGATTTGTTCAATTTATAGCCGAATATACATATGATATATTTCTTAGCATTACGTACATATATGGAATTTACTAATTTATTAGACATCATTTCAACAGTTTGCAAGGCCGAAATTTTATCGATGAAATTTACATTCAACTATTAAAAGTGAAATTTCTTATATATTATAACAATATAAAAATTTTAAATTCAAATCCAATTATTAGGAAATCAGTTCGACAAATTTCAATTTGCATTTGACTTAGTATGACGAATGCAGAACGAGGTCCATAAAATGACAAGATAACCACACGCTTTCCACTAGTTATCCTGCAATTTGCAAATAAAACTTATTATCTAAAGAATACCTACTTCCATCACAATTCGTCCAAGAGGCTGTCCATCTGCGGTTATGTCAAAGAAAACTCGTGGCAAAACCATTTTGGAAAAACTTCGATTTACAACAGTCGATTCTGCGGCTCGAAGGAAACCGGTCTTTAAATTGTTACCCAGCAAGAGGCACGAATAGCGGCAAATTCCGCGCTCAATGAGGTGTGCGGTTGCGAGCATTTTAAAAAGTAGTTCCAAAAAAAATTATTGTTTAAATAAATTAAGAAGATTATCTGAGCAAAAACAAACAAAAAAATATCGGTATTATTTTTTTTAACTTTGCGCTTGATTTAGAAATTAATAAAAGTCAAAACTGTTTAAATTCTTTTCACAATTTTTTTGACCTTACACTGTACCTACACACCTTACGCTTCTCGCTTCCGGAGAAGTACTGCGAATCAAAACGGTCAAAATTTCTGTTTTTGCATTTTAAACCAAGGGCTTTAATTTTTGTAAAGATACTTCATTCCTGAATCATCAGAAAAAATATTATGTATATTGTAAATTATTTATTTGTTACTGAATAGTAAAATATAATAAACTAAACCGGAAATGCGTCACATGAAAATGAAGTATTCTTGCTCCAGTAGTTTGTAAATAAACATGGTCGCTTTTTAACTAAAATATTTATATACCAAATTGAATAATAATGTAATTTTTATCGATGAGAAAAAGAAAATTGAGGTAATCATAGAAACAAATGAAAATATAAAAATTTTTACTTTTTACTATTTTAAGATCATGTATAATCAAATATGTAATACAAAATTTATTGTCATTATTCTTTTATTGGAAATTTTTGAAAATGTATAAGATTTTATGTAATTATATTTTTTAGATTTAGAGGAAATATGTTCATCATTTACTTTGTTAATATTTCACTGGAATCCTGATTTTGTTCTTTATTTTTTGCTTTAAAGAATATTTGTTATATTTAATTTTCTTTTTTCAAATTTATTTTATTCAGAAAAAATGATTAATGCTTTTTTTTATTTTTGTTTACAACTCAATTTAATGATAGATTTAAATTAAATTTATTAAGGTCAATTATGAAAAGGTTATGTTTGCATTAAGAAGGTATTTATTATTTATATAAAAAAACTATAATTGTTATGAAAACTTCCATACCTCATGTTTAAAAAATATTACTTTCAAGTGCTGTTTAATTAAGTTTAATTTTAACACATAATTTTAAAAAAATGATTTATTTTTAGTTGTAGGTTTTGGGCTAAATTATTTTTCATCATATTATGTCTAGCACTTCTTTATTTTGAAGTAATTACCTACAGCTCATTGCCTTTCCAATGGATAAGTTCATCATGTGTGCCTTCAAAGTGCAAAAAAATATTATTAATAGCAGATCCTCAATTACTTGGAATACATGAAGATGAATGGAATGTAATAAATCTTTTAGCAAAGTGGGATAGTGACAAATACATAAAGAAAACATTTATTCAGGCTTTTGAATTTGTGAAACCAGAAATAGTTATATTTTTGGGAGATTTAATGGATGAAGGGCATATATCATCAGACCATGAATTTTTTGAAGAATTTGAAAGATTTAAGCAAATATTTCATTTCTCTACTCTACTGAAAGATGTTTATAAGATATATCTGCCTGGGGATAATGATATAGGTGGTATTGAAGATATCATGCTTCCACATATTGTTCACAGATTTGATGATATATTTAATCAAACTCATGGACCCCTCTTCTTAGAGCGGCTGCAGTTCTACAAAGTTAATTTTATGACTTATGATATTGAAGAACCAGAGAAATTGATGAACAATGATGAAATTTTAAGAATTGCACTTAGTCATATTCCTCTTCTCCCTAATCCATCACAATTTTTACAAACTGTAAGTAATTAAGTCATGAGCACATACTTTTGAAAACATAAATTACAAAAATTTTCTTTTATCAAATATTTGTTACAGGTTATTAAGAAAATAAGACCTCAGTTAATATTTTCAAGTCATATTCATGGATCTGTACACTTTATAAGTTCAGAAAATGATATATGGAAGAGAAGATATATTCCTTTGTTATCAAATGATACTGAATGGAAAACTTTTAAATTACATTCTGGGTTGATACATGAATTTGTAGTACCCACTTGTTCTTATAGAATGGGTGTCAAAGATATGGGTTATGGTGTTGCATATATTGGTATGTTTTAGGTATTAACAGATTATTATAAAAGTTACCCTGAATCAGAAGGATTTTTTTTTCCATTTATTAACTTTGTGAATGTTCATTAGGATATTTTAATATACTTTCAGACTCCATTTTAAAAATGGGAAAAAACATTTGAAATAAATTTTCTTAACCTTTGTTGAGATTATTATCTTAAAAAATGATTTGTAGTTCTTTTTATATTTATTAAGAATAAGTTGCATAAAACATCTAGTTCATATCTAAAATTTTGAAATGATTCTCTCAAATTATTTAATTGATTATTATTTATATTTAATCCTACAATTTAAAAAAGTATACAAATTTGATCTTTTTATGATGAATTATCATTTAAATTCAGAATTAGCATTAAAAATGAGTCTGCAATGAAAAATTTCTACAACCAATTTATTAATTCTTTCTAAAATTATGGCAATCATCTCTTTAAAACAAAAAATTTTCATGTAATAATTTATTTTTGAAAAAATATCTAAAATTTAGAGTTCTTTAGAATTTTCTATTTTATATTTCAAAAGTTTATGTAAAAAAATATCCTATTTTACATAGCTGAAAACAGAGGCCAGTTGTAGTTCCAGGCTGTAATTTATACAGTTCAATCTGTAAAAAATTTTTATATGATCTTGAGATTTTCATTACTTTTTATTTTTAAGTGCAATCTGAGACAATTCTTTTCTTCAAAAATCTAAGTAAGTGATGAGGATTGATTATTCCTGATTTAAAAAATTTAAAAATAAAATTTCTAATCTTAAAAATTTTACAAAAACATTTAATTTAGTGATATAACTAATTCAATTAGCTAATAATTACTTGGATCCAACTATTTGTTGATCTAACAATTATACAAAGTAGATGAAATTTGTGTTTTATTATATATTTTACTTATTTTTGAATTCTCAGATATGAAATATTAATTTTATGATTTCATTTTTTTGACTTTTATGATGTAAATCTTATCTTTTCATTTTCAGATGTGCAGAGTAAATTACTACATTATAATGTTTTATGGTTGCCAAGAAGATTTACACAACTATACTTTTACTATGCAATCCTTTCAATTTTTCTAATTGTTATTGTTTGTTTTTATATCCATATTTTACAAAGAATAATTTTTAAAAAGTAAGACTGAGATTAATTTATTCAATTTTGAAATAAATCTTTATGATAGAAATTTTAAGTAAATTTTGAAAATATTGGTAATGCTCATTAATGAAAGCAAGATTTTTTGCTACTATTTAAAAAATAATTTTCAGAAAAAAAATTGAACTGAAAGCTTAATTTTACTAAGCTTTAAAAGTGCCAAAATTCATAATATAGTCTATAGTCAATAAACATCAGATATATTTTATTGATGCTGGAACTGCAAGATATTAAGGTTAAACTGGGAGTAGGAAGTAAAAAGTGAGCAATGATTGATGAGAATGTTTTAAAAAGTTATTAAATTTATTTTTTTAATTCATTAGCAAAAAATTTAAGTAACTAAAATTTAATTATTTTTTCAAGTTATTATTTATTATTTAAATTCAGTCACCTCTGACTTGAAGATAATAATAGATTTGTTTTTATTGCAATATCAAAAGATTAAATTTTATTTGATTTGAGTGATATTTTTGGATTTTTAAATTATTATACTAAATAAAAAAAAAGTTTTAATCATAGAATATATTAAAATTGGGAATTTATAAAAATCGAAAAAAATTCAACCAAAATTAAAAAGAAAAGTTGGCATCAAGGATTTCTAATCCATACAATAATTTCATATATTACTACATCTCTGGTCATGTCACATGGTGATAATAAGTGATAATCATTTTTTCATTAAAAAAAAATTTTAAATAATGTAGAAAATTATAAAATAATTCAGATAATACAGAATGTTATAATCAGCCTTTAGTTACATTACATTTATCTTAAATGTTTTGATATCTGCTGCTATTTTAACATCTTTACATAACTCCTCAATTTTTTTTGGCATTAAACTACAGATGTGAACTATTCATCACACACAATCAGTTCAGTAATTGTGTTGTGTTATATATTTAAATTAGGTGGTACATAAAATTGTCTACATCGTTCATAATATACTTTTGTAGTTTTATCTTTTAACACTTCTTCTACTCCAAGTTCAGTCCGTAATAATTTCAACTGGAACAAAATGAAAATATCAATTATTTTTAAGGGATTCATAACAAGCATTTGATAGTGATCTAATTTTATTTAATCTCTACTATAATATAGTCAAATATATAATATAGTTACTATCATACAAACAAAAAAAAATGCAATCTTAAAATTTGTCTTTCCACATGACTAAATTTATTAATATCTAGTTATTTATTATGAACTAGATCAGAGAATCTGAAGTTATACCCTCACATATAGATAAATTATGCCTTTCATAATAATTTGAAATACCAACTATCATTTTTATTTAAATCCATTTTTTCAAATAAAAGTATCTTCTGCAACTTGCTACAAACATCCATATGATAAATCCAAGAATTTGATGCAATCAAAACATTAAACACACATTTTACCTTTCCTTGTTCTTTCCTTAATGCTTTAATAATGTTCATATCATTACTATCTATTTCCCTTTTATTTTTTAATTCTTGGACTTTTTGAGATGTATATTTTATACATCTTTGAATTGCTTTCTCCCTTTGATTATAGTTAACATAAAGCTGATCATACAGTTCCTTACATGTTACTTTACAATCTTGCTTATCCTTAAATGATTCAGTTGGCAAATTAGCATTTAAAGTATAAATAATCTTATCATCTAATGTCCTCATTTTTTTCAACAAGTCCTAAAATAATAACAAGTCACTATAAACATGAAATCCTTTTAAAATAATTATAAAGATATTGTAAATAAATTAAAGATTTATTTTGGTGCTGAATGAGATTTTTCAAGTGAACAACATATAATTAACTTTTTTGATTATGAAATTAGCTTTTTGCTGCACAGTTTGTATTTTGAATATGCAGCAAAAACTGATTTTAAATAATTACAATTTAAATGTATTGCATACAAAAGTTTATTTTATGATTTCTCAATTTATATGAAAAAAAAATTCAATGGATATCACTTATTTTTTATTTGAACAAAAAATCATGACACAAGATAATATTTAAACAAAACTGAATTTGTAATTACTGCAGAAAATGTAATTAGCTATTTTGTTTTTTATTCTGAAATTAATTTAATCAATTATGTTTATGCTATTCACATTCACATGAGACAAGAGAATTAAATTTTACACAATTCATGTAAAATTTCAATTTTAGTTTTTGATAAAAATCAGACTTATTAAAATTAGTAAACGGTAGAAAGTAAATAAGGTGTAAAAATTAACTTAATCTTTCATTCTTCAGACACGTGTAATTAACGTGTATACTTTGTTCAATATAGCCTAATGGAAAATTAGTAGATTCTACATCACAATTTACAATTTCAAGAAACTCTAAAAGATACATCAAATTTTTAACGTGGATTTTACTGAAAAAAAATTTGAATTGATTTAGATAAAAAATAATAGATATAATAGTTAAAACAATTGGTAAAATGATATAAAATAATCGTGATATAGTGGCAATTAAAACATAAAGTCAATTTTATTTTATTTTCTAATAATCTGGTATTTATATTGAAATATATTTAATTTTAATCAAGTAAGAAAACTGGTCACCTGAAAATGAAGAAAATCTAAACATTCCGGCATTTCAATTGCAGCCATTTTCGTGCAATTTATAAGAACAAAATTTCCCTGCATCACAGTTTCTTGAAAAAGACCTTGAAATGAAAAATTATTGAAGAAATCACGTAAAAAATTACATAATTGATTCAATTACATTATAAGAGCTTTTATATTTTACAAGGTACGTACTCTTTGTTTTTATACTTCTCAAAGAAAAATTTTGTTTTATTTTCCCAATTAAGATGTTTTAATTTCAATTCATATCGTTATGTCACCATGCTCTATATGCGTATTTAGTTTATGCTCATCTTTTGTCTTGAAATTCGCCATTATCTAAAAAAAAATATTAATTCAAGGCTAATTTGAATGTTTAATATAGCGTAATAAGTATTAAACTTCATTGTTTACTTAAATAGCATAATTTGATAATTAATTTTTCGGACTAAAGAAGGTTATTAGAAAATAGTGCAGTCGCCCATTATGAATTGTAAATATGTCGGATGAAATGATATATCGTTCCTTTACATATTCAGCTGGCACTAACACTTCTTAAGGAAATGCCTACACATTGTTATTTAATAATTTCTATTTTTAGATGTCAGGACCTACCCATAAACATTGGTATAAGAACACTGGATTAAATTCCCAGGAATTAAGGCGCAGGAGAGAAGAGGAAGGTGTGCAGTTGAGAAAGGAAAAAAGAGAACAGCAATTATTTAAAAGAAGAAATGTCAATATTTTAACACAAGTAGATGACGATTCTTTAAGTCAGGTATTAACTTGTTTAAGCAATAATATGATAGCTTTTTGTCTAATTATTATTGTCATGTAATGTGAACTACATCTTATTTGATGTTTTTATCAATGCTTTGTTAACTTAGATTTTGACATATGAAAGATAGTATTTCAAGCAGTATGTGTTCATTGACTGAATTTGTTATTTTAGGAAGGAGATTTAAATTCATCTGGCAACAATTTAAGAATCACTCCAGAAATGGTGAAAGATATATTCAGCCCTTTTACTGAAGATCAACTGGAAGCCACAAAAAAGTTTCGAAAACTGCTTTCTAAAGAACCAAACCCACCAATAGATGAGGTTATTCAAACAGGGATAGTACCAAGACTTGTAGAATTCTTACAAAATAATTTTAATTATACATTGCAAGTAGGTTTAAAATAAAGTATTTTTAACAGACAGATGTAATAATTAAAAATACAGATCTTGTCTTTTTGAAGACCAGTTTGCTTTTGTGATTAAGAATTACTTTTCCAAAGGAATGTTTCTTGTTTATATAACTTCATATTAAAAGATTCAAAATTTAATTAGCAGTTTTTAGATTTTATTAAAAAAGAGTTTTTAAGTTATAATTATTACCTATAGAATGCCCATAATAGGTTAATTTTAATTCTTAAGCAGTAATTAAAATATTAACATCATTTAAACCTAATCTGTATCATAATCATAAAGATTTTGAGTATTATTTTAAGTATGAAAGATAAAATCTAAGATTTTTACTTTCAGTTTGAAGCAGCTTGGGCACTGACAAACATTGCTTCAGGAAATAGTGTTCAAACAAAAATAGTAATTGAAGCAGGTGCAGTTCCAGTATTTATATCACTACTAAGTTCAGAATATAAAGATGTGCAGGAACAAGCTGTATGGGCACTTGGCAATATTGCTGGAGATTCTCCTGAGTGCAGAGATTATGTTTTGAATTCTGGAATTCTTGTACCTCTTTTACAGTAAGCTTCAGATATTTTTCACAAATTTATATTTTATCTTATTCTTTATATTACCCTTTAATTAATAAATAACATTTCTTACAAAAATTTAAACAAATTTTTATAGTGTATAGTTTTTTTGTAAAATCTTTTACTGTATCTACCTATAATGCATTGTTTTAGATTCTCTAGGGTTTTCAGAGCTTGAAATTAGACTTAATTCAGTAATTATCTTACTTCATTTTGAATCTTCTCAAAATTCTTTTTTTAAAATAAGTAATTTTTAGCAAAAGAATCAATATTTTTAGTTTCTTAAATTTTTCTTTTGTAGTTTGCCCAATTATTTTGAATTCAAAGATTAAAATTACAATAGCAGTTTCATACAAATTATTTTAATGCTTCTGCCAATTTATTCTTATGCTCTATTGCTAATAAAATTCTATTTATTTTATGGTTCTATTCATTCTGCTAATTTTAAATAAAAATGTATTCTTACTCTGCGTTTAGGTTTGCTCTAGATAAGTCAAATCGACTTTCTATGACGCGAAATGCGGTATGGACTCTAACTAACTTATGTAGAGGTAAAAATCCTTCTGTGGACTTCAGTAAAGTGAGCCCCTGTCTGCCGGTGCTTAGCCGAATGTTATTTCATATGGATGGCGATGTTCTGGCTGATGCATGCTGGGCTCTTAGTTACCTATCTGACGGACCTAATGAAAAGATTCAGGCTGTAATCGATGCAGGAGTTTGTAGACGGCTTGTAGAATTATTAATGTAATTAATTAATATATTTTTTCTTGTTCATGTTAAATTTTTTTCTAAGAGATTTTTAAATTCGTTTCAGGCATAAACAAAGTAACGTAGTTGCGGCGGCTCTTCGCGCGGTAGGAAATATTGTAACTGGAGACGACACCCAAACTCAGATTATTATAAATTGTGGAGCTCTACCTTATTTATTACATCTTTTAGGCAGTTCTAAAGAATCGATTAATAAGGAAGCCTGTTGGACCGTTTCTAATATCACAGCTGGTAATAGGGAGCAAATACAGGTGCATTAATTTCGTTATTTCATATTTATTTATTTTTTTAATTGGTTTTGGCTAACTTCTTAGCCAAAACTATAACTTTTATATTATATATCTAATGTTTATATTATATATATTATATATATTTTATATTACGTATATTATATATATATTATATTATATATTTAATTTTGTTATATATATTATATATATATTTATATATTACATATTACTCCATAACTTAACAAAACTATGTATCCTATTAATATAATATTTTTCCCTAGGCCGTCATTGATGCCAATATATTCCCAGTGCTGATCGAAATTTTAAGTAAAGGAGAATTCAAAACGAGGAGGGAAGCAGCATGGGCAATAACAAATGCAACCAGTGGTGCAACGCCCGAACAAATTAGTTATTTGGTCGATCAGGTATATTGTGTTAATATTTGAAGTACATTTAGGTGGATATACCTATTAATTATCTATTATTAATAAGTTATTCTTTTAAAGGGCTGCATTCCTCCGCTCTGCGATCTTTTAACCGTGACAGATGCGAAAATGCTTCAAGTTGCGTTAAATGGACTTGAAAATATTCTTCGCCACGGAGAACAGGATTTGTGCGTAGCTGGTTTTAATCGTTATGCAGTACTTATTGAGGAATGTTATGGTAATTACTTATCCATAATTTTCACTGAGGAATTTCTTCGTAAACATTCATATTATAAGTTTTTCTTGTAATTTTTTATAGGATTGGATAAAATAGAATTTCTACAATCCCATGAAAATAGAGATATTTATCAAAAAGCTTATGATATAATAGAACATTACTTTGGCACCGAAGAAGAAGATTCAAGAGTTGCTCCAGGGGTTGCACCGGATGCACAACAGTTTCAATTTACCGATCAAAGTGTACCAATGGGAGATTTTCAATTCTAACCGCAATATAATGTCATATGGAATCTCAACGACATTTTTATACATGAAAAGGAAACATGTTATTTATTATTTGGTTTGAATTTTTGCATATAAAAGCTTTTCTTTTTGAGAATATTTTTAGTGAAAGTAAAATCGACCAACATATATAAAGCAAAAATTAATCGCGGCATTTGAAATGGTATGAAAAAAATCTTACCATTTCAAATTAAAATTATTAGGAGAAAATCCTCTCATCTCTAATAAGTTAAAATAACTATGCTAACAACTATATAGAATAGTATAGTGTTCTTTCTAAAAAGAAAAAGAAAAAAACAAAAATCGCAAATATTTAATTAAAAATTCTATAATTTCCGACTTTCAGTATAAATTTGATTCAGAAAATATTGTGTAATTTATTTTATTGCCATATAGCTATTTTTAATATTATAATCCATTATTTGTTTCATCATTTCCCCACTGTTTCATTTTTTTCGATTTATTCTTTCCCAGAACTTTTGGTTTATATGCTTCACATTTAAATCCATGACGGATGAACTACAGACTACTTGAAGAGAGAGCGCAGTTTTTATAACTTACGATTTCAACAGGTAATCATGAAAGATGAAAGGTCGTTATGAGAAAGCACTTCATTTGTCAGATTTTCTTTTCAGAGACAATTATTAGAATATTAAAGCGTCATTTTCTTTTATTATTTATCATAATTTCGAGTTAGAATTTTTATCTCGGATAATCGAGATACTTAAGAGATTTAGAATGTAAAACAGCGCTGGAAAATGCTTTTTCCTTCACATGGGAATTTATGTTTTCTTCACCATATTCGAAAATATAAGAGAAGAAAATAAAAAAAAAAAACAATTTACGTTCCAAATTCGATCCGTCATTTTGAAATAGACGTATTTTACGATTAAAGACGTTTTGAAAATAAAAAATAATGATTAATCTAAAATCGGAATATAGTTATTTATGTACATATTTTGCATTTATGTATGTATAGTTTTTTCTTTGTAATAAAATTTATTCTTTAAAAGTTTTTGCTGAGGCGGACAAAAATCATTTTACCTTAACCACATCCAAAAAAGAAGACATCAGTATTTTTTTTTTAAGGAGTGACATTTCAAGTTTTAATAATTTTGTTTCTTATATTTAACTCTTCATTGTATTTAATCATTTTTTTTATTCCATGATTTTGAGTCCGCATTAATGTAGAATCTGCTATATAATAATAACTAGTCAATTACGGCAGTTGGATTACATTTAGTTTCATGATAAATGCTAAAGCCCGATTTAAAAAAGTTAATTTTGAATAATTTAATTTGAAAACTAAGTAGAAGATTTTATAACTGTTTATTATTTTCCTACCGAGTTGTTGTATGAAAAACGATATTTTCTCGGGGTTGGCTTGTAGGGGAATTGTCAGGGGGTTGTTTATTTTACATAGAAAAATAAAAAGATTAAAAAATGTTAATATCAAAAGTCGTTGCTTAATTAAGTTTCCTGCTCTCCTCCCTCATGGGGAAATAAGTTATGGAAAATAAGTAAGTAATGAATTTTCCAAAGGCGAAAGAAAAGGCTGTGGTTAGATTTGTTAATTAGCTCGAATTCTTATATAGAAAATTTTCATTTTCTTCGAAGATATAGACATAATTATGTTACAATTAAAAAAAATATTGGTTACACAAATTTAGTAGAATTATTATTTTACATACCTCTTATTTTGGAGATTTTAATATCCAATATCGGCTTATTTTCGATAAGCAGATAGTCGTGGAAATGAGAATTTTATAATGTTACGCCCGTTTTGAATTTTAAAGGATTCCGATACGATAAAAATTTAAAAATCTGTTTTATCATGAGTATTTAATATTTCAAATAAATATGATGAAAATTACGAAATCCTAAATTCACTTTGAACTTTTTTTTTCAAAACACATTCTCCCTATCAAAAACGAGAAAATTGTTAAACTAGATATTGTCATAATTTTGAATAACAGAAAGAAATCATTTAAAAACCACAAGATCAATTATTTTCCAAACTACCCTTTCCTTTTCTGATGAAATTGAAGCCAAAATATAGCTTAAAATATAAAAAAAAAATTCACTGAATAAAAACTGCAACGTAGAAACGAAGACAAGAGAAATTTGGATCACGATGAAATTCCATCAAGTGTCAGTGGAAAAGTCGACAAAAAACTGGAGGTAAGAGAACAATAGCTTGGAAAAAAAAGCATAGAGAAAAGTGACTTAAATGTAAAGACAACAGATTTTGATATAATATGAAATTTAAGAACAAAGTTCTAATCAATATCGGAAATTTTTTTTTTATTCAAGATGGAAGAAGTAAAAATATGATAAATACCTGAGAAAGGACGCAGATAAATCAAAATTTCATTATTTAAATGTATTTCTTATTTATCTAATGTCCGAAATTTCTAATTCCGCTTATTTATTTGATTTTCATTTTTAATGAATATAGGGACTGATAAAAAGTGATTCAAATAGAAAGTTTGATATGGGCAAAAAATAAATAGAAAATAGCATTATAATGTAAATGAAAAGGGTTCGTGATTTTATGATCTTTTTCATTGGTCGATATGGAGCTCCTACGCAGAAATGTTACACTTCACGAACAAAGAGCGACACTCCGCAGGGATTCGCTTGTTAAAAAAAAAGTACTGAAATATCCAATGGGAAAGAGACATGTGACTGAGCCGACTTAAAACGTTACCATGGAGACTTATAACCCACCCAAGGGGGTGGGTTATACCCCAAGAACGAGCCTTATAACCATCCATTGCCATGGCAATCCAATTACCGGGAAACTCTCGAAGCTAAATCCAATATATAAAGTAAAGGAAATTTTCCGGGAAAATCGCATCCCTCTGCAAATAACACGAACACGAGGAGCCAATAATCCGTAATTTATTCGTTAGAACTACGAAATAAAGAGCACAAAAAATTGTGTTTTAAGCGAAATAAATTTCAGATATTTGTGAAATTTTTATGCGTCGATACGATTGAATTTTTCCTGGATAGATTAATTATGTGACTTTTGCTGACGATCGGAGCAATTTTTATAGCTGAATACTTGCTCTTCGTGTATTCGTCGAAGCTTAGAACTCCCTTTATTAGTAAAAAAGTAAAAATTGAGCAAAAAATGAGGATGGTACCGGCAATGAAGCTGATGATCATTAACGACGTCTGCAACACCGGTATGATGTATATGACTAGGTGCAGCAGAACGATAATGTAATTTGGTAGACCGTCCATTGTCTGCAAAGCAAAATGTAAAAATTAACACCGCGATAATTCGAATTTGTAATTTTAAACTGGATTTTGAATGTGGTCTTAAATTATTACTGGAGGAATAATCATTCAGATTCTAGATTTTTAAGCCCCACCCCAATATTATATCAAGTTTCTTAATGCTAACAAAGTAGGCAAACAATGGCTAAAATATTATGGATTTTATGCTCGAGAGATTGACGAATCTTATATTAGCTTCTCCTTTCTGAAGGGTTGGAACAATCCTCTTGTTCCCACTAATGCTGACTTGCGCAGCAGGAAAAAGAATCCCTTTTATCCGACACTTTTGCTGTTGCCCCGGGCAAATATCGATTACATGCGTTCTCTCTCTCCTGCTAAGCAACTCCTCTTTATTAAAACCCTTCTGCGCCATTAAAAAAACTTACTACTTCTGCCCAGAAAAGGGGCAATGTAAGCTCGCTGAATGATAATATTTTCGTGTTGTAACGAATTTTTCTCATCACCAAATTCGTCTGTATTCTCGTCTTGACGTCCATGGGCATTCCTAGATCCTGAAATAATAAAATTTTTTTTACTTGGATTCCTTCGCAAACAAGATTAAAATTTAGATTGCATCACTTACGGGTTGCAGAATGACCGTTGTTCCGTGATCTTCTTTGTTCGGTCGTAATCCATCTATGGATTCCAGCAATTTTGGGTCTCCTCCGAGGAAATGCGGGAAGGATACCGCTGCTGGTATGTCTACAAGAGCAATCGCTTTGTACTCGCAAATTCAAAATATTTCCGGACCGAAAAACATGAAAATCAAATTTGATCTTGAGGTAACTTAAGTATCAGCTTACTGTAGTAGCAAGGTGTTATATCAGATAATCCTTTTGGAAGGCATTTTCTCTCGTCTGGGCTACAATAACAAGCTTGAGCTGGATTCCGATCGGGTGTCTCGAAAACATCTTCTGGTAGCTTGTACCAATAGGCTGGTATGCCATTTTCCAAAACCCCTTCAACGAAAAATTTAGGTCAAGATGAAAGATCGGTTTTTATTCGTTCGAAGTAAAAATATCTATTAGATCACTCACCAGCTCGATCGAAAATTACCGGCATAATTCGGCAAAACGTCTTTCTGTACACTTGGAGAACGACATCGCGGGATATATTCCTCGGGAACAATACCCCTTCAGTTGCTCCGCGTATTAATTTACATCGTTGTTCAGGTTCCGGTCTTACAGGATACCTACGGAAAAGGGTACAAAAATTTTCATTATTTTCACATTTCCTCCCGGGAAATATGAATGGCTTTAGCTTTGCTCTTACTCCGGAAATTCTCTATCTTGGTAACCCCAAGCTGCCAAACCGGGCGAACCATTCCAATTGTCGATTGAATACTGCATCAGGTAACCCTTGTCGGTAACGTTCAGTCCATTATCCGTCAGCCTTAATGTTATAAGATTGTTCCCTTCGTCGTACATCTGTAATGACATAGTTTAATAATTTTGTCAAGTAATATTTGTTCGCGGAGAGCTCTATTAGTGTTAGAATCGCTCTTACTCTGTCAAGCAATCCGAATTTCGAGAAGGGTATCCAACTAGTAATTATTTTGTTTGCCATTTTCACTAGTGGGTCGTCATATCCCCAGAGGTAATCATGAACTGTTAAATTGAGAAAGGGCTGTGATCGTAGGTACTTGCTCAGAGTCATGAATGCTAAATTGGTTAACATCGTAGAGTTAGCAATCATTGAAGCAATACCCTAAAAGAGTAAGTTTAGTGTACAACCAATAGCTTATAACTATTGCCCTAAATTTCGCCTCCTCTCTTACCAGAAATGGAATATTCGGCACTGTGACTGTCTGCATTTTAGGATTTGAAACTGACATCTCCGGCACAAATTTGACCGTCCGCTTTGGCACGTACGTTAAAGTGCCATTGTCGTTAAAAATAGGATTGGTATTCACCAAATGTTCACTATAAATTAAGAAGAGAATAATAATTCCTTTTACTCAACATGATTTCTGGTTCATAGTGACGATAAAAATGTGAATGGTCACTTACGAATATACAAATGGTCCTAATTCTTCAACTCTAAGCTTTTCTTTTCCTTGAAGAAATTCCTCAGGATTCGTGACATTAAATATATATACTTTGACATAGATTCTCACAGGTGGTTCTAACCATAAACCCAAAACAAATGAGCCGGGTGCAAGGGCCAACTTCTGAAAAATTTTAACAGCCTTTTTAAAATTTTATGCATCGGTTCGGCAAAGAACCGTAAAAAAAAATAAAATATTTCACGTGTTAGTTAATTTATAAAATGGAAGAAGTTTTCAACTAATATGTCGCTTAGAGAGAATAATTTTTAAATAGAAAATGACACAATATGAAAATGAATTTTTTAAAATTATTTATAAATAATCAGCACTATGTGATGTAGTAGGGAAAGGTGTGGTAAAACAATGCCAACAAAGCCTCCAACTGATGTCTTTCAGTGAGAGAAACTGACAAAAAATTTTGCGGATGTCTCACCGGAAGTTAGTGGCGGCTTAAAAAGGGAAATGGCAACGGACGAAATTGTTTACATGTCAAATAATTTTTTACCTACCCAATTTAAAATTAATTCTAAAGGATCAGCTAATTTTATAAATAAGGCAAACGACAACAGTACCAGTCCTATGCTGCACAACAGAAACACTGTAAGAGAAAATTTAACATTTCACTTTAAATTAGAAAATAATTATTCCGTTAATGAAAAGTGTCATTTTTATTTTTAAAAAATTTAATAAATGAATAAGCAACTGCTTTATTATTTAATTCACGAGGGCGGATGAGAAAGTAATTATAATTTAATTGAAGAAAAGTTTAACTAAATCAGTTAGAGAAAAATTTCATTTAAATTATTTTATTCTCGTTTTTGCGAAACTGGTTTTTTTTAATTCGATAAATTCAGCATTTAACGCTTTCTGTTCTCAAAATTTGCTCCTTGGAGATCAAGTTCTTTGCATAAGGGAATTTCGCGGTTATGGTAATTAAACGTTTACAGATTCAGTTCAAGGTCGATGAAATGGCCACCTTTACTGAGACCACTAAGGTTTAAAACCTACCCACGCCTCACGGTAAGCGGACCTTGATTCATTGCTTCCTGCATGCTAGTCTGAAACTTGAATAAAGCGAGCAAATTTAACATAATAATTAATTAGCTTCATTAATCATTTTGCCAGTCTGTTCTCCATATTTAAAAGCCACGAATTCCTCTTCTTCGCCAGATGGGATCTATCTTTATGCCAAATTAATATCTTAAAAAGCCCATAGCACACAAGTATGCGAAGATATATTATTATGTTCCCTACCTTTCACCTCGAATTATTATTTTCATGTAATATTAATCTGAAAATACAGGAGCCTCATGAAACTTCGAAAATTCATTTTTGAGAAAGAAGATCTCATTTCAGGGCAATTTAGTTCACGCTCTGTAACTCATGTTCGCAATATTGTTTTCCGTTTTCAACAGGTTACTTTTTGTTTTGGAAATTATGTCCAATGAAATTTTTCTCAATTTAAAATTACATTGTTGTGCATATATATGTCTAAATTCCGTCGAAATGAAAATTGTTCAGTTTAAAAACAGTAACTGACTTTTGACTGATTACTTTGGCTGCGCGTTGTGAATTTTACACTGTGATTTTTTTTTCCGGAATTTGTTTCTACAGATGACTCGTATTTAACATAATTTAATTTCTTTAGGATTATCATATAATTAACATTCGAACTGGAAAAAAAATATATTATTATCTTAATTATAGGGTTTCTTAATGATTCATCGTCGTGGCATATAAATAAAGTAAAAATGTATGTATATGTATTAAAATACCACAAATTACAAGGTTTGCAATTTTATGAGCCAGAAAGCAGTAAAAATTGTATATGCCAGAAGGAAAATGGCAGGGATTTTTTAATTGGGGCAAGGATTTTAATAACCTTGAATATAAAATTTTTTTTAGCAAAACATAAATATCACTGACTTATATTTTTCCGAAAAACGATGAAAAATATATAATAAAATAGCAGAGTCACACGAAATAATTCGGATATACCTTGAAACATAATGCAATTCAGGAATTGTTACACTACATCTATTTATTTGTTATCCCTGAGGTGTATGTTTGTGTATATATATATATATGGCAGGAGAGAGTCAATTTAAGTCGCAATTTCATCTTCATGGGGTTAAAAATGTTGCGGGGCATATAATACGACCATATTAAGGGTAATAATAAAAAATTGGATTTACCCAATTATATAAGAAGACTTATTTATCGAGTTTATAAGAAGGTTTATAAGAAACTTATTTATCGGATTTCTGAATGAAAATTTCGAAAAAAAATCGTTCTCGAATGAATTCGGAATGGAAATTGAATCAGGGTTATTTCGTTAAAATTTCGAAAGCGAATGCGACAGTCGTACATTTTTAAATCAAAATTGCCGTTTTCATTACGTTAGATATAATAAACTTAAATTATGTCTGTGTATAATAAGATCAAATTTAGTTTCATAATAAGCGGTGTTGCTTCATCATTTTTCGAATTTTTATTCCACTGAGAGAAAAAATATTTGACAAGATTAAACGAAAATAAAATTTAACGAATTCCCATGTGATGCGACATACTTTTGATATAAAATAAATGAGCATTTTCTGAAAGGAAATACTTTTCCTTTTTCCGAGAAAATATACTCTCTGAGAATCTCATTAAAATATAATTGACATTTTTACCCAAAGGAGAAAAAATATATAAAAAGGTCGGAATATTATCAAAAAGTTCGTGTTATAAATTTTCCAAAATCTGCGATATATATAGAATTGAAGGGGTTCGTTAAGGAAAATGCTCTCCAGACATTTTAACGTCAGTTTCTACAAAATTGAAAGAGATTGTTTTTGAAAAATATTTCTTTTTTCTGAGCATAACGAGAAAACAAAATAAGAAATAAACAACAAAGATTGTCAGTTTTTTATTTTATCGATTTCTTTAACAAATGTTTTAAAGAAAAAAAAGACTTTTGTATAATGTAAATATATAAAAGTCTTTGTAGCCTTTTTGTATTTGATATTATTGCTGCTTTTTAATTCCTTAATTGAAATGAATTAGTGCTTTGTTTTTTGAATTTCGCTCCAGACCGATTTTTTTTAATTAATTTATATATACTCCAAGGTTTTGAACCATGGGAAAAGTTTAATGGTTTAAAAATTTTACATCTAGAAAATTTTCATCTAATTCTTTGAAACCAGGAACATATGTAAGCCCCGAGATATGATCTTAATAAGTGCTAACAAGTTCTAAGCCTAATTTCTTAAGGTTAACAATATTTTAAGCGTGACATAAATTAACATACAAGGCATCAATATGAATAATACTTTTGTTTGTAATTTTCAGTACTATCTATAAATTTCTTTTGTAGAAATTCCTTAATTTAAATAAAAAACTGATTGAATCAATTATTAGATGTCCTTTAAAAAACTTACGTATTAAAAGGGAAAATTTTTTCACTCTAATTTAAGTGAATAAATCATATAAAAAACATTCGGATTATAATATTAGTTTTTTCGCGCTATGAATCACCAGACAAAATCGAATTTATATTAAAATCTTTCATTACTTTTCTCATGAAATTAAAATGGATCAGAATAGCTCTCTTATATTTTTTTATTCTAATCTTATAATCCATATAAAGTATATAATTGTTGTTAGTGTGATTCTTAATATTCAAAATTAAAACACAGAAAATTATTTTATATTCATCTTTATAAGCTTAATTAAAATGCATCGTATAAAATTAACATTAATAAGATCTTATTAAATTTAAATTTTCAATTTTTTCTATGATTAATTAATGATTTTGCATCCTACAACAATCTTGCGGTTAAATTTTATGATTGTGCAGAAACCTGTTTTTATGATGTCTTTATAAATGCAACTATAGCATTTCATTTCGTATGAATGACTTTCGACAACCGTACTTATCTATTAGATTAGACATTCCATCATTTAGAAGTATTTTTTCACACAACTTAAAGTAATATTTATCAATGTTTTGATTCTATACGAATCAAATATAGTAATAAAGTGATTTTAAATGAAAAATGACTAAATGAAATCCGTGTTATTTTTTCTCAATATGAATATAAAGTATGCAAGAGGTAAAAATGAAGCATAGAATGTTGTGACATTCTAAATATATTTTCTTTCTGGGAAAATTTCATGGAATTTACTAATAATTACAAAAGGAGAATTTGTATCTGAAAACTGGAGATAATAAAATTTTTAAAAAGGTTCTTTTTAGGTATGGCAATAATATTAATATTCCTGAAATTCTTCACTTTTTCTTTTTATTCAGAATTTTTAATGAATTTCAACAACTGTCCCTAAATATTCAGAAAAAATTTTCAATTCTCCTTTTTTTGAAAAAAATAAAAATTGGTCTTAAAATTCGTCACCAAATGAAAATAAATATTAAAAGCAAAAGTAAACCTAAATTTAATTTTTTTAATATCGTATTAAAAAGAGTTGAAATCTTCAATACCTGGGATAGAATATAAGTTGGCTTGTTGTTCAAATAAAGATATAATGATTTATTTGACATTTATCGTAGAAATAGAAAATTTTATTATTATATAGATATAAATTAAGGACAAATAAATTTTCCGTAAATTAATATATTGGTAAATAGTATTATAATCAAGTACTTCAAGATATTATGGTGAATATTTCAATCGTGCCCATTTATTTCTTATATTTTTAATTTACCAAAATGAAAGGTTTATCAGATTTTAAAAAAAGGCTTGAAAAAGGGCTAATGAAATTGTGTGCTCTTGGAAATAGGCTGAAAAAAAACGTATAAAGGTTATGTAATTTCAGCTCAAATAAAAGGAAATGAAATAAAGGAGCATTTTTTTAGAAAGTCAATTTTATAAAATAATTTTGCGATAAGTTCAGTTCGCTAAAAAATTCATAATTAATTGAATTTCCTATGGCAATCTTTTTACCATTTATTAAGATTGTTTAATGAAGCTTATAAGTTATAATTTTTTTAATACATATAATGTATGTTTAACTTTATACATTTTCGAAGAATCATCAAAGAGTATAATTTTTAGACTCAAATTTTAACTATAAGATATTGTCGTATAAATGGAATTTTATTAAAAAAATTTCTCTGTGGAAAATCGATTTTATTTAAAAAAAATTTATAGTAGAAAAGTGATTTAATTTAATGTCTTTTTTTTATAAAAAAAGAGTTCGCAGGAAAATATCTGAACTTTAAAAGTCATGCTTCTGACATGATCAAAGATACTTGAAATTGGATTTGTGAAAAATTTAATGAATATATATTCATGCTTTTCCATGACAATATTATATTCATGGTATATTTTCTAAGTCAATGTGCAAGTTTAATACGTTTTATCACTATGAAAAAAGGCAGTCAATATCAAAAATTTTATTGTTTACAAATATTAATATTCATGTCATAGTGGTATTTGTTAACTCAGAATTAGTTAATGTGATGGTTCCAGAATCCGTCATAAGAATAAAAAATCCGTTAGAACAATGAGATTTACTCAACATACATATTTTTATTCTTTCTTATTATACATTTATATAGTTTAATATTTGGAGATGCACCTTACTTTGATGAACTAAGAGCATTTTATATAAAAAAAATTCCATGCTTCGATAAGCTTTCCTCATAAGAAAGTAGTAGTCTGAAAGATATGAAAGAACATAAGACAAACAAGAACTTGACGAATTATTATTATTGTAAGAACACGATTCGGTCGGAGGGCAAGGCAAACCTGAAATATCCTCGTTTTTCCCGCTACCTTTTGTTATTGTCAATTGTACAAAGGAAGTTTCAATGAACACTTGCTTTCTGCCTATATACATGTTAATTATCAACACCATTGAAATAACAAATCAACCCTGAAAGTAACTTTGAAATCAAAATGAAGCAGGCGATAGATCATAAATTAATAAGCTTATTCAGAGAATTATTCAACGCGAAAACTGAAAACTGCATTATAAGGTAAATCAAAAGAGTAAAAATTTTCTATGCCTGAAAAAGATACGGTTTCTGTTTTCAAAATTACATTTGATTCTCTCACCCTAGATTTTACTTTACAAAAAGAGATTATTTGTTTGCCAGAACGTTTCTGCAGAATTCTCGGATTCTAATTACATTGAAAAAGGAAATGTTCTGCGGTGACTTTTAACCTTTGATATTTCTCCCTTTAGAAATAAAATTAAATTCCGAATTTCAGTATCGTTTTCTGTAAAGCTACGAATTACACTTGATATTTTAATATGAATTTATCTAAACGCGTTTGCTACCGCCAATCTAGTTATGGTCATATATATATATATATATATATATATATATAAAACCTCTTTTATTTTAAATAGATTTACTGGTTTTGATGTATTAAAATATTTTTTTCATCTCAATTACTCGATCCGTTTAACAGGTCCTTATTATTTCACAAAATTATTAAATTTTGCTTTTTTGAAACAAATTTGGTTAGGGTAGTTCTTTTGCAATAGTATTTGTATGCACGAGAAAAAATTATAATTTTAAGAATAGTAATTTAGGAAAACAAACGACGATTTAAAAATATATGGAGAAAATTTTGAGAAAAATTCAGAGAAACGTGAACCAACATTATGTCATTAGTGGTAGCTTACTTAAATGTCATTATGTATTCACATGCAGCATCATTAACTTCAAAGGAAGCAAAACTGGTTAGATCTATGTCTCGCTTTGGACCTGAATCTGATTCTAACCTATTTCTTTTTTGATTCCTAAATTCATTTTAAACGTCTCAAGGCCGTTTAGGTTTCTGTTTCATTACAATTTTTTTGACCGGCTTCGAAAATTTCAATCTCCTAGGATCAATAAACTCCGTGATAATGCAAATCAGGTGTCTAGTTCCACGTGTGAGTAATTTGTGTTCCTTCATCTTCTCACAGCACGGAGAAATTAAGTTTTTCCAAAGATGAATTTTTTTATTTAAAGTTATCTGTGTGATATTATCTCAGATCATAAGTATTGAATCCCAAGGAGCATAAGCCATGAGTTTAAATAATCTCTATGGTTCAACACCGAGTAATCATGAAATGCTTCCTCATTTTCCTACTCTTAAAATGTAAATGATGGAACAAGCAATTAGGGCAACGGCCTGTTAATTTTATTTTAATGATTATAGTTTTTAATGAAAAGGATAATGAATATTTTAAAGCCGAAATCAATGACGAATTACATATTGCATAACATACTGAAGACATCCAAAGGTATTATTTATTAATCACACGAATAAATTTAATTATATGATTATAATTAAAAGTTTCGGGTTCAAAAATTCACGTTTTAGAATATCCATGCTATAAATATTTATATATCAATATAAATGTCAAATTGAGATCTTTAAGAGAATAATAAATTTTATTATTATGCTTTAATTAATAATTAAATTCACATAAGATTCATGCTTCTTATAATTTTGCTGCGTACAATAAATTCTGACAGAATGTAAAATTAGTATAATGGAGATTACTTGTTATGTATTTGACATCAGTTTTTAAAAAATTTAAAAACTAAAAAAATTATTTTTAGAGAGTTAGGTAAGTAATAAAAATAAGCATCTCAAAGGCGTTCCCAACATGATTGGGATTCTTGTATTCAATTCAAGAAAGGCGCTGGATAAGAATATAAG
This sequence comes from Ricinus marginatus, assembly GCA_028565995.1. NCBI lineage: Eukaryota > Metazoa > Arthropoda > Insecta > Psocodea > Ricinidae > Ricinus > Ricinus marginatus. The sequence goes on from JAOWBB010009108.1 coordinate 41,320, forward strand.
AAAAGAAAAGTGCAAAGATTTGGAAAATGTTGAAAATCTCTTACTCGGCAGTAATCTTAAAATAAATATTGCATAAATCCACAAGGGCGGGAATAGCATCCTACGCAATGATGTTATAACATGAGGTTAGATTCGTATCTTCATTTGATTATACAAACGTGTTCATCCATCAGACATGAAGATATGGCAAAAGAAAATTTATGCATAAATAAAGATGTGTTTTCCCAGTTTTTCCAATGTTTTGTTTTAAAATGATTTTATAAAATAAAATTATTTATTTAAACCATTGCGGAAGTCGCAAGACTGGGGAAAGAAGAAGCAGGAATAAATATCGCGGCCGTGAATGGTAACCATTATAATGAGAAGCCCGTGAAATTTTAATTGAAGATTTTCCATTAGCAAAAATTATGAAAGTCAAGATGTATTAGTTTAATTTGCTGTTCATGCTAGGTAATTCAAGGTTTAAAATTTTTTAAAATATCATAATAATAAAAAACCGAAGGAAATATTTTTTTAATTTTAAAATTATAAACTGTCGAATATCGAAAGTGATATAAGAAAAGTAAATCCAAATTAATAAAGCGAAAAACCGGAAAAATAAAATATCCTAGTATTTATTGTTCACTGAATAATATATGAAAAATCGATATGAAGGATTTTTTTTATTTATGACAACAGTTATATAAACCGAGATTAGACATTTTTATTTACATGTTGTGTATAAAAAAATATTTAATTATGTGCTGCTCCCGCTGTCCTCAACATGATGCGTTTACCTTGGAGTCGAATCAAGTTCATGGGTTTTTTAATTCATTATGTTTATCCCAGATATCATTATGAAATATGAATCAAATTTTTTACACTTTTCTTTTCAGTTACTCATTTACCTTAGATTTTCGCTGGAAATCGAAAGATCGAGATAAGATTTTTGACAGAAATTAATATTCTATTTGTTGATGGAAGTTTCATCGATCACAAACATTAAAAATGAATGATGCGAATTCATTGATTAACTTTGGAAATCAAAAATTAATCTTCATAGTACAAATATGTTTCTTTATGTGTATATAACGGTTAATTATGATGATTAATACATTTCGCTCTTGAAGCCATGTTTATTATTTACTAAAAATTTTATCACGCTTCTTAACTTTGAAAGTAATTTTCAAAATAAGATGAAAATTTTAGATTTGCTCAAATGTCAAATAAGAGAGATGACTTTCTAAGAGGTGTTTTTTAAATTAAAGTTTCCCGTGAATGAGCATTATAATTAATGAAAGCTTTGATCTTGTAACTGTGTGAATTTTCAAGGCAAAAAAATTTGTATTAATAATACTAAGGTCAGCAATTAGGAGAGGATATAATATTAATTCGTGACTTGAGGATACAATATTCCGAAATGTTATTCAAGGAAGCACGGAGTTGCCAGCCTCGTATTTCCGGAAATAGAATTCTTTTTATTTCACATGATTCGCCGCTTTACATTTGAAGGATTATATTATTCATAATATTATTCCCTTTTTGCTTTATATTTCACGAAGTCCCTTGAGATTAAAGTCGAAATATTACAAAAAAGGAGACGAAAAATTTGAAAAAAAGCTTCTATTTGAAAAATGTAATGTTATTTGAGCAACAGTTCCAATTCTTTATTCCAAAATTATTCTCACATAAAACTTTAGTGAAAACATATCTTTTTAAAATTAATAACAGTTGCTTGTAACGAAAAACTGGCATCATATAGCTGTTGCTATATTAAATAACTTCATATTAATTAAATCCATGAGGAAGTATTTATTATTAATTTTTGCTGTTTATCATAAGTAAAATGAGGCTGATTAATTAAACGATCGGTTGTTTTCTAACCTTTGGTCAAAATGAGAAAAGTCAACGACATATTGCAAAAGGAGAATTTCGTGGTGTAAATTTAGAATTTGACACAATTCTGGTTTCAAACACTCCTGGATCAATTAAATAGATAAGACCACCAAACGCCTACGAACCATATGCGACATCACTAAACTCGAACCTATCTTGTTTTTGGAGAGAAGAAAAATATTTATTTATACGCGCCTCGATATTTCCATAGAAGCCATAAAACGTGCTGGATCGATATTATTTTCCTTCCTTCAACATCAGCCCTTTTCATGTGGGATTTCAAATTCAATTTTTCCTGAATTAATTTCATGTCACAAGAAAAAGAGTAGGATCACTCACGAGCGCCTTGAATAACATATTCGAAATTTGATAGGTTGAAAATTCGGGATAATAAAAAAGGATATGGGACTGAGAGTGCGAAAAGCTTTTTAAAAAAAAAATTTTCCAGAATTTTGTAAAATCCTTTATGGCTCAATAAATATTTGCAACTGCTTTAAAAAACTGAGGAAAAACAAATTTCAGTTATTTACAGCGGAAAAACCTTTCATTAAAACTGAAAGACAAACAAAGGGGAGAAAAAAGGGGAAATTTTAATTTTTCGAACTTTTATTTTTAAGAAAATCAGAAAGTTATAAGCTATATTCCACAGAAAATGAAAGGTCAATTTTATATAGATATATATTTGGCATAATTTTATTATATATAATAACGCATTCGACAGAAGACGACTCAAAGGGGAACCTTTACATATGTGACTGATCGATTTTTCAAAGGGAAAGCAATTTAATACTGGCATGATTTAAATATATGTGATGATGAAGCAATTTCGTAGTATATCGAAAAATTTTCAGTAGTCAGGAATAAAAAAGGATTATTATTGGTGCGTAAATCAAACTGGTTAATAAATTTCAATTTTATGAATTTATCGTCAAGCGGCGAGTCTGCCTAAGCGTTAATTTTCGTAATAAAAAATGACTAGGAATTTTTTAATTATTGCATCTTATGTGTTTAAAAAATTTGTTTTTTATTTTTTGCTATGACAAATTTTTCTTCCTGAATCTTCCTTAACAAAAGACAGTAGTAGTTAATTAGGTGTATATATGAGCATCATCTTACCTTTCCGCCTATTTCTTTTTAGTCGATCTGAAGTACTGAATAGAATTTCATCATCGTACTGCTCCCCGAGGTAATCTTTGCTTCCAGTTTTAGCATTTTTCCAGTATTTATGGTCGAAAGTATCAACCTCGTTTTCTCCAAACTTCCAGTCAAAAGATTGATTCCGAAAATTTAACTCTGCCTTAGTGTCTATTTCACCTAGCAATGTTTGTTCACAGTCTGCCTCCGTGTCAGAATCATTGTTATTTTCAAAGTTTTGACTGAAAGAATTAATTTTTATTAAATCCTTAGAAGACCAGAGCGAAAAGTAGACAAAAGTCTTTACGTTAAACTGTAAAATAGAAAATTATTAACCGATCAACGAGAAATGTCAAATTTTTTTAATATTAAAAAAATTTGCCCTTAACTATTTTTTTTCCAATGGCTAAAGAAATTAATTTTAAACTGATGTTTCCCGTACTATGATTTCAATATTAGAAATGAAGAAGAATAAAAAGAACTGTCCCTTTCGCTCTAGTTTCAGCACATGTTAATTTACCTTTTATTTAAGAGTTTATTCACTTGACACTCATTTTCACTACAACTATTCTTTAGTCGTTTTTGGCACTCTTTACAGCTCGGAAATGAGCACCGACACAATTCGCTTTTCGTTTTGAAAAATGGAAACCTCGAACTTTTCTCGCATGTTCTCAAATTTTTCGTTAGTCTTTGCAACGCTTTTCCCGAATTCGATTTTTTGAAACTATTTATTATGGAAGGTATCGTTTCTGGTAAATCGATGGCCATTTTCTTCTTTTTCGTGTCGTTCACGCTTTTCAACTCTACAGAACTTTTTGATTTAATTTCGTTTGACGTATCTTCATTCCAACAACTCCCGAATTTTTGCTTTCTCTCACTTGTTTTTATTATCACATTCTCCTTTTTGCTGCTCGGCGATGTTTTCGAATCCCTAAAATGAAGATCAAATTTTCATTTCAAAAGTTTTCAGAAATTAATTTTATTGCTAGGAGATTTGGATTTTGGATTTTCCTTTCAAGTCGCTCTTTGGGCATGTACTCCAACTTTTTTTTTTTTACCGCAATAGTTTTAATCCTTCCTAAAAAGATTGTAGTAATCATCTTCGAGCACTTGTTTCCCGCAAGAGAAAATTCCCTTTCTCATAGCCCACAGCAGACTCACCTATTATGTGGTACAAAATTGTCCTTCTTTTACACTTTTCATAGATCAATTGTACATTCCAAAAAAAATATATTAATTTCGGCATTTTATAAACCTTATCCCTTAATTGTCAATTTTCTATTTTCTCTCGAGCGAAATTCTGCCAAGGAATCAAATCACCTTTACATGTAATTACAAATCCAAAATATACATAGAAATTTAAAATTTAATCCCCGTACTAATAACTTATGAAGGATTTAATAGCCTTGTCTCAACTTACATTATACAAACTTAACAATTATCGCTACATAAAACCGAATAACAACGAGAGTTTCGTCCAAACTGCATTTCCAACCACATTTTTTCCTAATTCTGGGTTTGCCTTTCAAAAGGTTATCGAATGTGTCGCCAAATATATACATACACATTATATAAAAAAATGTCGTATTCTTAAAAGTGAAAAAAAAAATATCCTATTATTACCCGAAACAGGCAGAACGTTCATCTATTTAAAATTGAACAGTTTAACATTGCAGCCTAATAAACAAAACATTGATAAGTATTATCGTTTTTTTAATACAAAATTTTTGGTCATTGATCTTTATTGGATTTATAATTGCTCATTATAAAATTCAGAAAAAAAATATTATAGGCATTCGAGATTTGTGTCGTTAATTGTCTCGTGGGACGATAAACAATGGGCTTGGAATGCAGCTTCAAACCGAGCTTAAACACTAATTTCAGGAGTTTTAGATATTAAACTAGATAAGCTGAAGTTATTCAAAGAATTTCAATTGTTCCACCATCTTGTGGGGTAGCTTCAGTTTTCTGGATTTAGGTTCGGCGAAACCGTTGTCATATCCATGAATTTAATAGAAAAATTTTCTGTCATTGACCCTCTCTGGTTGATATCAGGCCATCTCATATTTGCAGGCAGTGCACCTTCTAACTTCATTCAAGTCCGGTCGACCCTCAGCACTAACAACTTTTCACGGTTTGTATTTGCGTAACGTTTGACGTTCTTATGATTAATTTCAATAATGTTTGAATGGTCGATTTTTTCTCTAAATCAGCTCAGTATTGACGTTAACTGAGCATAATGTGAATTCGCTGCAAGAGACCAAATTTTTGGTTAGAATTCAAAGCGATGATCTAGGAAATCGGACTGAGGTTGACGAAATTCAATTCGAAGAATGGTGTGAAAATACCTTAATTTAAAATTAGTCCCTGGAGTGCGGTAAACCGATATGAGTGGAGCAGACAGAGAAAATATAAATTTTAATGAAATTTGTTCAAACTAAAATTGGATAATGAGAGCACTATTTTTCATTGACATTTTGACTTCTTGAAAGATATTCATCATCCAAATCCATTGTCATAAACTATTCACATATATGTCCGCATAAGCGTGGAAGTTAAATAAACTTTATTAAATGTAAAATTGCCAAATTTAATATCATTTTCCTTCCACCAGCATTTGATATTTATATACGTCCAGACAGAATTATAGAATTATTATAAGCTTGAATAATCGAGCCATTGATTTAAGTTAAAATTGTAAGAAAAACTAAAAGAATTCAATTATTCCCTAATTTTCATCGATACAAGCTTTCTATGAAGAACAATTGAATTATGAAAAGAATTTTTTTAATAAATTAATTTTTCAAGTATATTTACAAAAAATTATATATATTAATTCTTTATTATTTATTAAATATTTTAAGGATTTAATTTTACATAGCTCAATCGAGACATAATAACAACTCTTTTTCTATTTTAAAATCATTTTACAAGAAATTTAAATTTAATGACGTGAAGATAAATTTCGTTCTTTTACATTAAACTCAAATTTATATAAGATTTTCTCGTTGAGTCAAGCTATCATTTTTATTATCGCACATTCAGGCTAAAAAAATTTTCAGTTTATAAAAAAAGCTACATTAAATAAATTTAAATACAATAAAAAAGAGTAAAATGAAATTAGATTCACAAAAAATATGTACGTATTAAGAGTTCATAACTTCAATCCTTCAGGGGCATCATACATTTTAATTTAATTATTTTATTCTAGGAGAAATATCGTGGAATAAAGTGAATTTAACAGGCAAAAACAAAAAGCAAACTTTGCTGAGAATAAGGCCCGCGGAAAGAGTATAAAACTGTTTCAGAATTTCAGCAAAGAACGGGAGAACTTTGACATTTTGATATTTTCCTCGTATGGTTTGGAACAGTGACATGTTAAACAAATTTTATATTTTATACAGTTCTTGATGTTTAAGTTCATTCATGTAAACTTTAAATGTTAATAAATAAATTATTTCAAAGAAAATGTTTATTACCCATAGGCAACAGGCATATGATTAAGTCACGTTCGCATGGGCTCAGCAAATCATTTTGAACTGAGATCTTTTACTGCAGGAAAACGGAAAGCGAACCTTTTCTAATATGGAGGAGTAAGTGTTTTTACAGACAAGAAGAAATACATTCAGTGGGTGTCACGATGAGATACTTCATCATGATCTGTCCACATATAAGAAATCAAGGTTGGACGAAATTTCTCCTTTCAAAGGAGAAGGATATCCATATCTAAACTTAAATTAGGAATGTTTTGAAGGTCGAGTATCTGGCCAAACGGTCGAAAAACCAGTTTTTTCTTAAAAATCCTGAGACTGGTGAGAGTTGCGAAAGGCTGAACGCACAGGTTCAAGGATCAGGTTCCATCGTTTCAATCCCCCTTTTCCATCGAATTTCTTCATCTCATAAACGCTGCTACTTCTTCATATAGATATAGATCACTGAACCGATGTACAATTATTCATGTAAATGCAAAATAAAATTTCTTACTTTTTATTTTAGTTATTTTCTTTTCGGATTTGTCTTCTATCTTCCTGTAACCCTATGTATTTTATCTTTTCCTGTCAAATGTCGGAAATAAAAAAACTGAATCTCGTACTTTACGTAACAATATGTAGAATATAAAACATGATTTTCATCCAGAAATTGTAATCAAGTATTCTAGCTTTCTAAATCATTCTTAATTTGTGATATTGCAGTCACGCAATATCAAAGATGGAATAATAAATAATGATGAAATTTACTTCGCATGGTGCGGATGCTGAAGTACCACTTTCTGCAAATTGCTTACCCTGAAGAAAATTACCTATAAATGAAAAATTTATACAACGTAAAACTCCTGGATTGAAGTTCTTTTAATACAGCGTATCGTAAACTTCCTTTTTATTAATAAATATTAGATCGGTTTACGTTTACTGAGAGCCTGACTTCTCATATATTCCCATTCCTATAATCCATTATGGATATCCTTAATGAAAGTCTTCGTTTGAGAATCCTGCTTATGCCATCGTAATACTAAACGAGGTTCGTTAGGTTTTTTGTTTTTCTAAATTATAGGGAATTGAAGTGAATATAAAAAAAAAATAAAAATTTAAATTGTGTATTTAACATGTATAATTAAAACGATTTCGATGTTTGCAATATATAGGATTTGTTAGTGCAGTAGTCTGCAATATACAGTACGATAAAGATGAAACCAGACGATTCTATATTTGGTAATAACTTGCATTTTATATATTAAAACATTTAAATTATTCCAATCATATTTGAATTAAGATGGAACTACATTAGGCATTGACAACAAAACTTGCAATGATGGTAGCAACTTAATTGCGGTCACGTTTTGTATATTCGTTATATGGAATACCTAACTTCAAATGAGGTAGTAACACGATGGCACTGCCAATGCATTAAGGCTACTATTTAGCAGCCTTTATATTTTTATTATATGTTACGTCTCCTAGGGTTTAAATAGACATCCTTAATGTTTATTAGACCTAAAAGAATTTCATTTAGCGAGGTGTTTAATTTTATTCCTGAAACTTTGATTTCGCTGGTTAGATTTAATGTAAAATTTAAAATTCTTGTTCAGAATGTAGCAAATCCTTAAAATCTAGATATTACAAGAATAGAGATGAGTTTCTCAAACAGTAAGGGTTTATCCTTTTTTTTAACTTGTAGAATCACTAAAATTTGGAAGTAGCGTTATCCAAATCCAAGGGAAAGACTGCTGTTTAATTAAACACATAACCTAAAATTCGGTAAATCGCGACTTGCCAAGGGTAACTAACTGCTATAATCAGACAAATCGAAGACCTTTTTAAATGAACTGGCCACTCGCCAAAAGAAAAATAATTGACCGCCTCTTATGCAATGCAAATATCATTTCGTTTTGATTTTCATATGAGGAATACATTGAATGAGATATATATTACATATTTTAAATTTGTCGCTATTGATGACAGATTTGTTGACTGATTAAAGGTTGTTTGACAAAAAAAAAGAACCTTCTTACCTTTAAGGAAACTTTAATGCATAAAATGTGTTTTCTTAAAGAAGTTCCAGCACATGCATCCACAGCACACGAATTCTAAAAAACCCGAATGTGATTGTTAGAATTCTATTCCTGACAAAGCAAACGTGATTCGTTTGAAAATTAGATTGAAGTTTAGAAGATTTTTTTTATTAATGCTAAAACTTCGTTTTTTAGTTTTGAAAAATGGCGCGAAGTAAAATTAATCACACTGATTTTTTAACCACACCACTTAAATTCTTTCAAGAGAATGTCTTCAGTTTTTGTCACTCGTGTCTTCGTCATGAGCACGAATAAATAAAAAAGTTGGCCACCCAATGGGGTACGGCAGTTACATGTGGAAATAGGAAAAATAAAGTTTTCTTTTAATAATTCAGGTAGGGGTCTTTCTAGTGGGGATCAGTGGAACTTATTTCTATTTATCCAGGCACGCGGGAGAGGGGATTCACACGTAAGGTCTAATTAATTTTTTTCTCTCTATCGCGATACTGCTCTTATGGAGAGATATATATTTAATTTCCGGATACCGAAAAAGGTGAAAAATATCAAAAGAAAAAGCTGTACTTATACCATTTACGCTTAACTTCTGCACGGTTTCAATGTCAGATATTGACATACCGAAAAGTGGAATTTAACATAAGAAGATTAAAGGATGAATGCGATTACATTTTGTGGTATTCAATAGGATTTTCATTTATTTGAGAAGTCTAACTTTAATGTTTTGATACCGAATAATTAATATTAGAGCCTTTGAAAGTCCATTTCAAATAAGTTCAACAATTACGTTTTGTTAGTTGTATAGTACTTCATACGGAAAATTTGATAGAATTTTAATTGAGTTATCCATTCATTCAAAGACATTAATTATAAAGGTTAATACATCGTACTCACGAAATTGTATTAAAACTTTCCCAGTTTTTGTCGAAATGAAGTTCTCCTCGTCATGATGAAAGTAATAATTCACAGCAAGGTGAAACTTGTGCAAATTGTCTGGGCAAGGTAACATAATTGATAAGTTGGGGTAATTGTTCGGTATAATTTTGAATATAAATGAGAAAAATAAAAAAATTCAACGAAATCTAACTGAAGCAGCTGATCTAATCCTGAGATACTGTTTTAAGGTTGTAAAATATACACACTGATGAGGTATGAAGGATTACTGATCACGAATATTAGCGGAAGGAGTGCAATTAGCTATGACATATAGAACTATAAAAACATGTACATATTTGGTTAAAGTTATAAGAAAATAATAGTTATAGAAATATGAAAAGTTGTAAATAATTAGCCTTTTTTTTTAAATTTGAAGTTATCATTTAATATGCATCTAAATAGATCTTTTCTAATGAGCGTTATTTAATATTTTTATCGCTAATTTATAATTATACATCAACACTCGATTACGTATATGGTATATAATTATTAAATTAAAATTTCATAATACTCATGAGCAAGCACCATTAATAATATTAATTGATACCGATGTTAACTACACTATAATTTTTACATTATAATATATTATTTAGCAGACTAAATGACCACATTTATTTGAAATAACTGCTGTAATGAATATCTTGTTATTTTAGTCACTTTACGCATTAATAATTTCTTAATTACGCCTATTTTTGTGAGCAGTAATCGATTCAATCTTCATTTCCCAATAATCTCCTCTTAAGACTTAATTAACATCATTGATAAAGATAAAATAATTTTCGGAAAAGCTAGGTTAATAACTTCATAAAATGGTTATAGATCAAATTAATTTTTACCAAAAGAAAGGAAAAGTGTCAAGAATAACATCTAAGATTTGCCTTCCAGAATTGTAACTTTTCTTCGTTTTAGGATATCAGTATTTCATTAGGGGCAAATTTAACGGTTCAAAATGTTTTTGAAATTTTATTAGTGCTTGAAAAACTGAATTTTTTAAGCTTTACATGCTACGTCATTTAGAATGTGAGATCATCTTGGTTAATGACGTGAGCTGCAAAACAAAATTATTACTACATTTATTCAAAACATAAACTTTTAAGAAGAGGGATGCTGACATTTTTTTCTTAGAAAAATATAATTCTTCACATACATTAGAGTAACAAAACTGCGACTTATCGCTTGTGAGGATTGAAAAAATATAGATTAATTATATGTATTATAAATATATAATTAATCTTTTTCGAAATATTAACTTCAATGCAAAAACGGATCGTTTTAATTATTCTTCTAGTTTATATTATAAGCAAAATCAATAAGAAATTGTTTTCGCGACAATTGATGAAAAATTATGAGACTGCAAAAAAATTTTAAAATTAAGTACCATAGTTAAGATGGATAATAATAATAATAACAGTAATAAATAACTTCGAATTTAACTTGAAATGGATATTTTAATATGAAAAGTGGAATATTAATTCACAACATATGTAACTCGTAAAGAGTAGGTATAATCATTGATCTTCAACTGATCTCATTTAAATGCTGTTATATTTTGAATCTTATAACCCGAGTCACGTTAACTTATCGATCACCTTCTTATGTAAGTTTTCTCTTCTCAGTCAGCAACGCGGAAAGACAACCTTTCAACATAAATAATGCAAGTATCAGTAAAATATTATATAATGAGAAATAGGTAGTTTATAACTTTCTTAGTGTGCGAAATATAAGCTTTGAATTCCCTGATGTCTTAATTTAGTTTTAAGTAACCTAGTTTTAAATAAGTAAGTTAATTAGTTTTAAGTAAGACCATCCTTTTGTATATGAACATTATAATTTAATAAAGTTGGATAAATTTTGTACTTAAGAAAATAAATGAAAAAAACGTCGCATTATTATTATTATTATTATTATTATCATCATACATTAATTATGTTAACATGAATATTTTTTGATATGAATATTAATTTTTCTTTACGTACTCAATATTTATACATTGATATATTTATATTAATGATAACTAAAAAAGGTTGTCATTAATCCATTCTCTTCATCTTATATTTTTTTTCGACAAGTTTCCATAAACAAGATTTATTAATCAAAATTTTCTTCAACATATTTTCATTTGTCTCATTTTCTTCACTGGTATATCCATAACTGATATGTCATATTGTATCGGTTTACTTGTGAGTAGAAATATATTTATATATTTATTTTTTTATCCAGGCCATTTTCTAAAAATGAATTTTTTAAGAACAAAATCATATAATTAATAAATAAGGGCTTTACAAGGATTTTAAAAAATAATATCTTATTTTACCATAAAATTGTAAAGAATATCTTATAAGCAGAACTGTAGATTTTCAAATAAAAAAAAGCTTATAATAAACAAAAGTTGATAAAATACATAACATCACAGGAATATAATAATAAAACGAAAAATTTTAGCTTAAATAAATTATAAAGATATCAGGTAATGAACACAAAGAAAAATTTATCATTAATTCTGATTAATAAGTATTAATACGTTTTTTGAATTAAACTTTTTGACTGCAAAAAAATTCATTCATAGTAAGTTATTAATATATCAATAAATTTTATTTAACAATTAGATATCCTTTTTTTCATCCTTTGAGCCTATACTGTTATGTAAAAAAAATTTTATTGTGAATAAATGTTACAAACTATTAAAATTTTATTTTTAACCAGTTTTGTTCATCTTAATTATTAAACTGCAGAATTTATTTAATCCTTAGTAAACCGAATGACTAATGTAAAAGGTTGTGATTTTATTAATATGTGATTCGTTTATAGTTTTTACTGTTATCTTTTTAAAAACAATGAAAATATTCCAAATGAAAGTAAATAATAAACACAGAAATGTATCGTGTTAATGAAAATGTATCGTTTTAAAACAAATGAAAGAATAAATTGAGAAGTATTATTATGACGAATAATTAATTAATGATAAATATATAATAAAGTTAGAATGAGAGTCAATAATTTATGGTAAACATAAGTTTTAATTAATAAATAAAATAGGAGTTGCCGGTAGCAGTATTTAATCACAAACATATGCAATTCTTTTTTGTCAATTAAATATTAAATGATTTAGTTTTTTTTCTATAATTAGAGTCATTGACTGAATTTAACATGAAATAATACTACATTATTATATGCATTTTGCATATTGATTATCAGTTGCTGCAACTATGAAAAATTATTTTCTTTGTGAGAAATATTGATGCCCTCCAAAAAATAAATGGCAAAGGCTACTTCTGGAAAAATATTAAAATTATGTATGCAAAAAATAATTTTTATTGCTGAACCTGAGATTAATGCTCTTGAACTATAAGCTGAACCTTGAATATATCTGGTTCTAGAATAATTCAGTCTTATAATTTACGCGCGAATTCCTCAAATAACCAATATCTATTTATTAACCGGAGGGGAGGACGTTAATTTGTTTATTTCTTTTCAATGCTCAATTGAACGATTTATGATGATATTCTTTGATTCTGCAGTTTTAGTATATTTTGACGAGCAATTCATAGCCTGATCGAAGTCCATCTTTTTTTAAAGTCAGGTTTAAAAAGCGGATAAATTTCTTTTTTTATGAATCACGGAATCATCTCTCAAATCAGTCAACCGAGGACTGGCATTTAATTGGCAGATGTATACGCTAAATACTGAATGTTAAGGATACCTGGCTAATAGCTGAATAATAGTCAAGGCAACCCTTTTATGATGAGAAGCCTTGCCTCCTCCACCCTACCCCCGCGATCAAACAACTATTCTAACGGCCTCGATGTTGGAAAATCCAATGGTGTTATGAATAGCTTATCAAGGCATGTCAGTTCTAGGGTGACAGTACATGCAGTTCATTTAATTTTCTATAATGCCAAGATCCTCATTAAATTTCTGAAGGATTTTCATCCGCCAGAGAAGATCGAAATATACCTGCAGAAATGTTTGATTACCACCTGTCGAGATTCGTTGATTTGTACTTTTCGATCTTTTATTTGATGAAAAAGCCAATTTTTTTAATAATTCTGTTTTGTAAATAATTTTAAAAGTTCAAATCCTTTTTATTTAGAGTCTTACCTTCACACTGCCATATCAATATTAAATGCAGTTCCTAAATCTACACTAATCTTTGAGCAGTTTGTAATGCCTACAATTTAATGATATGGCAATTTTTTAAAATTTAAACTTAAGTTGTTTTTCTTAATTCAAGCTTTTCATTTTTTTTGATTTCTTGTGCAAAAATTAAATCGGATTTTAAATCGAACTCAGTTTATTTTTTTAATATTATTTCGATTGTGTAACATCTTGAATTGTTTGCCATTAGAATAAGAATTTAGAACATTAGAACTAGAATGTATTTTTCACTGGAAGGAATATTAATAAAATTAAAGTAATGTAACTTAAGCATTTATACGTAAGGGATTTCATTATTTTAAACAGTATAAGGTTGGAAATTTGACTTTGATATCATATATATATTAATATTTTGATGATTCTGATATGGAATCACAGTCCCTGCATTTTTCTGGAAATTTATCACAAACTTTTTTAAATCTGTTTTAAACATTAAATCTGAAGAAATTCAATAATATGATTATCTCTTTATGAAGACATATAAATTTATAATATAATTGTTTCATTCATTTAAATATTCTCACAATATTACAAAGACATAAACAATGCAAGCATCAATCACTTCTGTTTAAGTTGTCTTCAAATTAATAGAATTTTTTGGTTAAATTTTGACTTAAAAACCTGTCGTAAAAAATTTCTAACAAAGATTATGAAAATATGTAAATATATATTCATATATACTATATATAAGTAATATATATACGATAATGTATACTACATATTATATATACTTTGTAATATATTTGATGTATTACATAAGCTGTACTATACATAATGTTATATGATTAACATATACTATATATAAATAATATGATAACATATTATATATAACATAAATATATGTAATATATTAAAATACTTTATATATAGAAAATATATAAAGTTTAATCGTGTATTAGCACGGCATCTTAAAAATAAGTGACGTTATATAATACTCACTAATATGGACAATTATTTATTAACCGATGTGCTGAAAATAACATAATCAATGGCCAACAACAAATTTTGAAGAGATAGATAAGAGATCCAAAACTTTTTTTTGTCTCATTAAGCCGTTCTTCATCATTATGACCGACGCAATACGTTATAAAGTTTATATTTTCAATTAGAATATGTTAGTGTTTTTTTTTGCTGGATTCTTAAAAATAAACTTTATTAATAGCTGCTCATAAACAAAGGGCCATAGTCAGCCCAACCCAAATGTCATGTCTTAGAAGAAGGCAGAACTTGACAATGAACTTGCAAAAGCTTAATGTAAATCAAAAGCCCCATTGTATTTATTTATTTGAGCTATCAATTTTTTTGCATATCTTTGCACCATATTTTTCTCGGTGGCACTTTGCAGGTTAGCACCAGTTGACTAAATTTTGTGTTAAATTAAAGACTCTACGTACTTATTAAAATAATTTTCGCTACCGAACTTTAAATTTTAAATTCTGTATGAGCAGAGTTAGCCTCTGAT
Source organism: Ricinus marginatus (assembly GCA_028565995.1). Lineage (NCBI taxonomy): Eukaryota > Metazoa > Arthropoda > Insecta > Psocodea > Ricinidae > Ricinus > Ricinus marginatus. The sequence goes on from JAOWBB010009108.1 coordinate 56,406, forward strand.
AAAGTAACAATATATACTGAACTGTCATATGAAACAAACCAGAGAATGTAAAACAGTCTTCTGATGAATGATTGAAAACTTAATTATTAAAATTAAGTTTAAAAAATTTTAATATGTTAAAATGTGAATGTTAAAAAGTAATAAAAAAATTAATCAAACTTAATTGTTGATCATGTTTGATTTGAAGAGTATGATAAAATGTAAGGAAATAATTTCCAATTTTGAATAAAAAAGAATTGCATTAAATAAATTAATCACCTCGCTAATGTATATTACATTTATTTCCACTCATAGATTTTGTTATGACCTCTTGAGTATTACATGAAAGTCAATGATGAAGACACAGTTAAGTATTATAAGAGATGACTAGGTAAGAACGATTGAAAATTGTTTAGACATAATTCATGGATTATTAAGGGGTTAGAGGCAGAAAATTGAGTTGTAAAAGGCCAATAACGGAGGTACAAGCTCCATAAGTTTTTTACGATGATCATAGTTTTCATCTTAATGCTGCATCAAATTAGACATGAGTCTTGACATTGACCATAACTGTTTGTTCTGGCATGTCAGAAGATGAGATTATAGAGGCATCGTCAAAAAAATGCAAAGTGTGAGGTTGTTACGGGCGATGAATGTTCATAAATGACGCAGAATTTCCTTGTTATTTGTATTTTTAATTATATTTCCTAATTAACATATACGACCTGTAACAAGTAGGCACGAAAGGTTTCAAAGATCATTTATGAATGATTGTAAATTAAATTCTTCATAAATTTTTCCTTTAGAGGTATGAAAAAATGTTAAAAAATGAGAAATAAATATTACTTGACGTAAGAAAGAGCATTACTACTTTATACAATGGAAATTCCAAGAGTTTTATCAATGCAGGAAGAGTGTTGTCTCATTATTGAGGTGAAGGTAATTCAAAATTATATTAATAGAAAATTAATTCTGAAAAGCAGCAAAAAATATCTTTCAGTTCCGTTTTAACTTCTAATAATATGTGTTTAAGTAATTATCGTTTAAGCTAATATTAAAAAATTTTTTTGGGAAATCTGATTTTTAACAATTATATTATGTACATAAGAATATTCAGAGTTTGATATAGGGAACAAAAATTAAACTTAAAAATTTTAAATATTTAAAATAAATAAATACAAATAAAAATGTAAAAAATTTGCATGATAAGCACAAAAACATGATTACTGATTAAGGGACATTAAATTCGAAATTTATATCAGTAATGAAAGCGAAATAATTTTTATTTTTGCGGTAAATAATATGACTATAAATATTAAATACGAGTCAAATACAAATATTAATAGGACTATTTATTACAATATGAGATATGAAATCAAATTTATGTATATGCAAATTAACAGTATCTTATTCAGTAAATATGGGTAAATCATAACATCATTATTGATGTAAATATACGATAAATTTTAACATTTGGATATTATGATTAAATTTCTATTAACGAGTAAAATATAAAATTTCATACAGGAGTATTATGGAGGAGAAGAGCAGGATAATTTTTTGTGTATGAGTACTGAATTTTTTCGATATTGGCGCCAAATAATGAATCAGCGCGAAAATTAGCACTGAATGAATTTGAAGTATACAAGGCTGTGGGACGTTAAGTTGTACGCTCTGAAGCAACTACTTGAAAGAAAAAGTGAAAATTTTTTACGGTATGATCCTCTTATGAAAAAATTTAAAATTTTAAGCTTTTTCCACATTTTTTCAATTTCACTTCATTTAGGCTAAATAATTTTCTGAACTTGTAGTTCGTGTTATAAAATCATATTCCATCCCTTTTTGAAGATTTCTGATTATCATTCCTTGTTTATAAATTTCTTGAATGTAAGAAATAAAATATTTAGGGCAAATTAATTAATTACTGCAGCCTGAGACGCAAAAATTCATACCCTAATCTTATACAGTAGTAAAGATTTATTTCATTTTTCTGCATAATGGAGTGATAACTAAGATGTCCAATTACTTTTATATTTTCAATAGTTCCCAGTAATTTAGTGACATGAATTATATTTTGCATAGGAAGATAAAATCATTTTGTTATTTAGAAAGCCAAGATGCATCAAAATAAATTAGCAAATTGGCTTTTTGGTTCAGGATTTCAGTGTACCTCCTTTTTCTTATAGCTATGGTATTGAAATTTTCTGCATAGAAAAAAAGACCACATTTTGACATGTCTGAGAAGAGGCTAAATGATTTGCCTAAAACATCAAAAGAGGATGATGAATCAAGAAAAGAATATGAGGAGCTATCAGAGCTCTTAGATAGTAAGTTTTTAATTTTATTATACTTCAGTGAATGTATATTAAAGTAAACTAGTTTTTTGTTATTTAAAATATCAAAATTAAGAGCAAAATTTAATATTCATTACATATCATTTGTGAATGCTGTATTTATTTATGAGGCAGTTGGATATCTCTTAAAAATTTCTAATGTGTTAAGCATACATTTTTAATTTAATAATAGCATGCTCATTACTTGGTTTCATATTAATAAAACCAATTAGCTTGGTTTTAAGAAATATGAAGGTGGGTAGCAAAAATATTATAAGATTTGTAAAATATTACTTTTTTGGCTAATTGGTTTAATATTATTAAGTATTAGTTTAAAAAAGATTATTTTTTGTTTTTAAGTAAAAAAAATATCTGATTTTTTTAATAAATGAAACACAAATATATGAAAAATTTGTTTTTCTTTAAATTTAAAATGATTTCATAATTAAATTTAAGTTTTGATTTATCTCTCAAGGCAGTTTGTAAATTACAAAATCTATTACTTTGCTTAAGTTTTGAAGAAGTCATAAAAATAAATCTGACACTGTCCTCGATTAAAGGTATGTGATTAAAGTAATTAATTCATTATCAAATTTAAATAGAATTGAATTTTAAACTGAGTTAAAATTTCATTCTGATTAAAAGTATTCAAATTAAAAAAATCCATTTTTGCTCCAAAAAACATTCTTAAAAAAATTCAAATATGAAGAATTAAAATAACTGTATATTTAGAAAATATTTATCTTCACATTTTATTTTACATGAATTTTTGGACAATTTGAAATGTTGAAATTATAATTTTATCTTCTGGAATAAAATTTTATAAATTAATTTTTAAAAGTATAAAAAAATAAGTAAAATATTTATCCATTCTTATAAATGGATGTTAAAAATTTTATTTGATGTAGACAGCAGCTGCAAATGCACTTGAAGTAATAAAAGGAATTTTATGCATACATTGTATTTTTCAACAAATGGAGTTTTGTATGTTGCAGCTGTGGAAACTATTGTGTGATTATTGTTCAGAGCATTATATTGAATAGTAGGGTCATGTATAATGGTATGAAAAGAAAAAATATAAAGGGGTTCTATTATTCTGGTTTCTATTGTAAATTTACAGAGTTCCCTATTTGAAAATCCATTGATGTTGGGTCGTTTCATGCTTTAAGCATCCCTAAAATATTATAATAAATTTTTCTAGGATTTATAGTAGGTAAAAAATTAAAATAATCGATGAAAATAAGAAAAATATAAAAAATAAAAAATTATAAATTAAATTTTTTCATAACTTTAGTAATGTCTTGAAGTAAACCTTTTCTGATATTCTTCTAATATGCTATTTACACTTAATTACACATTAAAACGAATAAAACTTATTTTTTACTCTCTTCGCTGTTTAAGTTCAAGAGTTTTCATGAGCTTTTTTCGCCTGTTTATCTTTGTATTCCTCTCGTGTACAAGTATCCCGTATTTTACATTTCAAATGGATTCATAGTACAAGTTTTATTTCGCTGCTATTCACGGACCCTGATTTTAAAATTCTAGATTCTAATGGTTTCTCGTAACTGATCCTAAATTTTTCGTATATTGCTATGTTATGCACATGCTGAACTTAACTCAAACCTTTTGATGAAATAATTATTGACTTAAGGCGTTTAATGTTCAAATTTTTCAACCTACGTCAGAAGAATTTTACGGGTTTTCATCAATAGTCGTCATTAATTATTGTATCTCCGTTCGCAGAATGTTTCTTTAGAGTTTTAATGACGCATTTGTCCAAGGACCGAAAGGTCAAGATTGAGTTCAGAGGTAGATACATCAGTATTATTATGTACATATTCTAGTTTTTGGATATGCTTAGCAATTCTTCAGACAAGAAAAGATTTACCTTCCTGTTTTATAACTTAAAAGTCGAATTCCTGTAGACAGCTTCCTCGAAAATTAATGTTGCTAGTTTTTGCACTTTGTCTTTGCCGGCAAACTTTGTATTCTTTTCAAGCATTTAGAAACTAAACTTGTTACGAGGCTGAATTGTTATTTGTAAATGCCCAGTTTTATAGGCATGACTGTGAACTGATTTTTCAGTTTAGTGCAATTTACCATCTAAATGTTTGTAAGGAAACCGTGAAATTGAGAATACTCTTTCATAAAGACCGGTCTGATATATCTTACGAATTTCTATCATTCTATCATTTGATTTGGCTAAAGGTGGTTACACATTAAGATTTATTTTTGTGAGACATCTTCGATCATTGTCTTGTTTGTTCCAACGTAGCTTCTTGAATGCAAGGCTAGGGTACCCTTCCACATTTTAAACCCTTGTCTCATATACTTTTCCAGTCTTTGCTATTTGTCTCTTACCAACGGAAAAATATTGAGATTGATGGTAACATTAAACAGATTAATAAGATGTAAAGTAATAGGAAAGAGATCGGCATATAACTGTCTTTTTTTGCCTAATTATATTTTTGTAGCTTTTGTTTTTCAGTACCCAATTCACAGTATTATACTCTTTCACAGCAAAAAGCAAATTCAAATGCTTATTCCGAAGAAATGACAGAAGGTATCAAAAAAAAAGAATTGATATATTTCATTTATTTTGAAACGAATAAATTTTCAGATCTGAAATTATTGTTAACTTTAAATTTAGTCCCAAAACTAAATTTCCCAATTTTCTCATTAAAATGTTAAAAATTTGTTCTGGAAGTTCGAAAAGAAACATTCTCACTAAGTTATGACACTATATTGAGTGATATCCTTGTTTTGCTAAATATCCTTTTAAATTTTCTTTGATCAGTTTGACTAATCGCAAAGGTTTAACAACATTTATGTAAGTAATGATGAAGGAGCCGCACGACAAAGCTTTACCGTTTTCGAACCGAAGCTGTAACATAGCCGAAGGAATTTTAATTAAGCAGTGCAATGAAGGAACTGCGGCATGTTAATGACTGAGAGCTGTAACGAGAGACGAACTTATTTGATACATATAATTTTATTTCAAATCTTGTCGATTAATATCAAATTCATGACAGGAAGTGCTGCTTTTGTAAAATTTATTTCTTCTAATTTTGGCCGTATAATATATTATAAATTGCATTTCATGACATTTCAAAATACTTGTTATTTCAAATTTCTGTTTTGAAGCGAAAGCGAAATTTAGAAAAAGCTACTTATCAATGCAGAAGAATGAATTTTAAAATGCTAAGGAATATTAAATATAGTATTTTGAAGGGGCAATGAAAGATTTGTTTTAGTTCATATTGAATTAAGTTTGGTTGAATTTTTCTGTGATTGGTAGTTTTTGCTATCCCATCATATTTCATATCTCAGCAAAAACAAAAATATTTATTTAAGACCATAAGTTTTCAAGGCTGCAATTCATATTTCTAAAACATTGTAACTACTAATATATTTTGATCAAGTTTAAACGTATTTTATATAATTTTAATTTCAATCTACAAAAAGCAAAGTCTTACAAGCTGAAAAATGTTATAAAAGTATTCTCAGCACTCAAAAATGCGTTCTTTGGGGTTGAGGCAAATGTTAAGGCAAGTGAAATGATTAGAACCTTTTTCCGTTATACAAAGAGATTGAGCATCACAAGATTTCATACCTTCTTTATGAATTCTAATCTCAGATTAAAGAAATTCTCACGAGAATATAATTGACTTTTAAATAAGGAGAGCTCGTTTGTACCGTAAATTGCTTTTCCATATAAATAAGATATTCTTTTTTGATGAGAAATCGATTTTCATTCAGTTAAAATCGCCATATTTCAAAAATACTCATAAATTTATCTTCAATAATTTTAAAAGATATAGTCGTCGCGTATTGCAGTATAAATCAGAAATGCTTTTTAAATATATGAGTGCTCTTTTTATAAAAATTATCGATTATTTGACTTTCTTTAAAAGAAAGCAATTTAAAAATTCATTTTTCATGCGGATATTCCAACCCTATGAAATCGGATTTTATGTGATATTCAATTTCATAAAGTAGCATTTAATATATCGTGGCTTTTTTTTCGGTAATTTAAAGTTTGTTCTTTGCTCTCCTACACTTTAACGATCTTTATAAATTCACCTCAACGTAGTTTGCCATACAATGAAACCTTTAAATGCTTTCAGTATTTTTTTTTAAAACTTTAGGGGTGAATTAACATTTTTTTTTGCTCATGGGGAATAGATCTTTTATAATATGCTTTCTTTCCCCCTCTTTTTGCAGCAGACCAATTTGAGCATGAGCGATTTTTTTGTTAGAAACGCCCTGTGATCCCACCCTAAGTTACTGAGCATGTCCCTTGTACTTTTCCCTCTTCGAAGGTCCCATTATCGAACCCCATTTGCGACTGACGCTTTGACTGGTGAACATGTAAATCGTGGGGCGGTAAATGTGTATTTGTGTTGGAAAAATGTCTCAGTTTTTTCAAATATCGTTTTAATTGAATTTTTTTCTTTTATTTTATTGTGATTAAAATTTAAAGTTAAATAAAATGTAAATTTTATTGCCAAAAGTTGAAATTATATATAATTTTTAATTGCATCTTCCACGAGTTAATTTCCGTTTATAAAAGCAGGTAAAAATATCTAAAATATTCTCAACTATCGAAAAGTTACTTAATAAAACATAAATGGGAAAGGAATATAGTTTATGATAAAAAAAAGCAATAGATAAGTTCTAATAAGTTAACTAGAATTTTATTTTTCATAAATGATTGGATTTTTGCATATTATCGAAAATTTATAAATTTTAGAGATAAATTTTTAGCTAAAATTACTATTTAGCATAAAATTATAATTTAACACAATTAGAAATTTTAAAGTAGTATATTAGACATCTGAACGTACAATGGTTTAAAAGGCGATAGTATACCATTCTGAGGAAAAAAGCTATCGAAAATGATAGCACAAGAGATAATGTTTCTTTTAGGCGCATTGGCAGATTTCGCATCTCAAAAGAAAATTAAAGAAATGGACAATTCCAATCAGGACAATTCCAATCAGGACAATTCCAATCAGGACAATTCAAATCAGGACAATTCAGATGACCAAAAGGAATTTGATTCCTCAGACATTCTCTGGGACGATGAATTTCTGAGATTAACAACTGCTCAGCTCGAAGAAAACATGCACTTTCTTTTTAATTCAGGTTATTTTCCCCACAATATATAAAAAAAATTAGTGTATTTTCAGTAAAAAAAGCTATAATTTCTATTAATTTAACTCAATATTTCATGTAAAAAATTATTACAGATGAACCACCTTTATCGGGAGAGGAAGTGGGTGAAAATATTCAGAGGATGACCGAGGCTGTCGCTGAAGCTGAAGCAGCTAATGAAGAGGCTTCTTCAGATTTTGATTTTTCTGAAGCTGTCGCTCAGACACTTAATAACCTATCCGAGAATATGGAAAACATTCAAGTAAAGTTTTGTGAAAATGCTTCCATATTATGAATAAAAAAAAAAATTTAGAAGATAGTTATATTGTTTTTAATCATATTTTTTTCCTTTTTTCAGGATAATGTGCCAGACAATGAATTAATGAATATGTTAGGAACGTTCAACAGTTTGGCAAATCCCAACGCAGATTCATCCGAAATAATTCCGCTAATGCAGCATTTAATGCAAACTTTACTATCAAAAGAATTACTCGTACCTTCTCTGACAAGTTTAATTGAAAAGGTACATATAAAGATTTTGTGAGAAAAATTTATAAAATATTCTTTTATATTCTAAATTTATATTTTTTATATTTCAGTATCCTCAGTGGTTGGAAGAAAATAGATCGAAATTAACTTCACATGAATATGAAAAACATTCAGAACAGATACAAGTAATGAAAGACATATGTGCTGAACTGGATAAAGAAACACCAAATGACAGCACAGATGTTAAAAGTGAGAGATTTAATCGCATACTTGAATTAATGCAACAGGTAATTAAAAAAATGTATGATGTTATAGGCAATATAAGACATCTAGCTTTAACTTAATTTATTAGAATGTGAGTTAAGAAAGTGTAATAGTTTTCTATTTTATTTTTTTATGAACAGATGCAGGATTGTGGCCATCCGCCATCAGAATTAGTCGAAAATATAAACCCTGTACTTGGTCTTGATAGTCAGGGGAATCCCCATCTTCCTCCAAACTTCATCAACCAGTGCATTTTAATGTGATGCTGCATAGATAATTGTAATAATTTAGATAATTGTGGAATTTCATTAGGGTAAATATAAAATGAATGTATTACACATACGTTTATTTAAAATTTTTGGAAGAATTAAATTCAGAATTTTTAGTTGATGATATAAATTTTTTTAAGAGAGCAAAATAATAAAAAATGTTATGCTAATATTTTCGAGTTATTTTAAAAGTATTGTCAGTTTTGTTGTATTCATTTGTCATTGTTCATTGTTGTAGTCAATATTGTCATACCATTGTTTCCAATAATAATTAAAATTACAAATCTTTTAGACCCATAAGATAATTTAAATATTTGGTTTAATGATCAAAGAATTGAATAAAAGCACATTTATGAATATATGTTAGTATTATATTAAATCTAAGTTTCTTTATTTTGCCCAAATCATACAAAATTGTTGTTAATTTTTTAAAATTAAAAAAGTTGATGTTAAAATTGAAAAATTAAAGAAAGAATATTATAATTAAAACCAGCGGTAGAGAAAATGAATACATGAGCGAAGCCAACAATCCGATAAATTAAATATGCTGATAAAAATGAATATAAAGAATAATGTTATTATGAATTTTCTTATTCATAGAAATTTCTTACTCTGATTATTGATTTCTCTTTTGTTTAATAGAACGATTGCAAATTTCAAAACTTTAATTTTAAAACTGTATTATAAACCTCTTTACTTTTAAAAAAATCCATAAATTATGAAAACGAAGTTTTTCTTTCTTGAAAAAGTTTATAAACTTCCTCTTTGAAAATTTTTGTGTAAGATATTTCCATGCACAGTTCCTAAATCCATTATATATTTTCCTCTAATACAAATGTAAGCAAGTTTATAATAATTTAATTCAGAACTTTTCAATAGCATTAAAAATTCGAAAAAAAAAGATGCAATTACACACGTATATTATGTATTTAAACAAAATCTATTTTTAATTAGTAAAACGTATAATTCAATTACCACTTTAAAATATAAGCTTTTTTCAATAGTTTTTTTAGAAGATATATAAATTTAACTAGTTATACGGCTTTTATTTTTGCAGTTAAAGTAAGTTTCATAAAAATTTTAAGTATAAATATTTAAAGACGTGAAGCTTTAAAAACGTTTAGCGAATGTCAGGTGAATAATAATTTTCATATATATAATAAAAATCATTTTTAGAGCTTTAAGGGATGAATATTTTTTTCTAGTCCTTTGTTAAAATTTTGCTGTTCTAATATATAGCTTTTGTTTTTATAATGATTAAAGAAATATTGAGATTGCGCCTCAATCATAAAAATCATGTATAACAACATGTTTGTATTGCAACTGAATTCACTTGAATTGTTCATATTATTGGATTAAAAAGTGAGGGCTAATGTTCTATTATAAATGTTATCATACGTGTTTATATTAAATTCTGTACAATATTTAATATAAATTTAAATTACCTTCTTCAATTAAGTTTGCGCTTGGAATGATTATCTAAATATTTTAATAATTCTTCCTATTCCTCATTTTACATTTGAAAATGTACTTCTCATATTAAAATTGTGAAAACTTATTAAATTTACTTTTTTTTATTTAAGCCAAAGTTGCACAAAAGATTTTTTTGTTTTCAATCTGTAAATAAAGTTTCGTCAGCCAAGCTTTCGAATTTTCTAATAGCATTGTTTCATGTCACCTTATTATATTTAACTTATGGTTTAAATTTCTTACTTAGGTTTTAAGTTTTGTTTTCTTAACTGCCAACATTTCTATGTAAAATGTATTAATTTCTAATAATATGGATATTTTGGGAAATTTTTATGAAATACTAAAGAGCTTTAAGAAATGAATATTTTTTCTAGTGCTTTGCTGAAATTTTGCTGTTCTAACATAAACTTTTTATTTTTATAGCTAATAAAGAAATATTGAAATTGCGCCTAAAATATTTATAGGACGTGTTAAGCATTATAAAATTCCGAGTATCTTATTATTTTAATTTTTATGAGTTCGAGAATAGTTTTCCGTTATCTGTTATTGATTTTATATAACAGTTGTCTGATATTGTTTCTGATTATTGTTATGATTTTTTGATTTTTAATTTTGATTTGCTGATCGTAAGACTGATTCGTTTTTAATTTTGATTCATAATTTTAATTTATATTAAAATTTCCCTTGATAATTATCCGTGTTTTTATCTTTAAATAAATTTTATGATCAGTGTTTATTTTAATGAATTTAAAATCATATAGTAAACAGGTTTTAATTTCACCATTCTAAAAATTAAGTTCCAGAATCAAAGTGCATGAAATTATCTTAAAAAAGGAATAAGATACATTTCTAAATAAAAACTAAAAAAAATTATTTTTAAATTATTATAAATATTTAATTATAATGATATTTTTTATATTTTTTTCAGGTCCTTGTGTATCCATTATTCTCAAGTGAGAATTGTGGGGGACTACCTGTTCAATTTGTGCAATTTAGCAGCTTTTCTTCACAATTATTTTAAGGTAAGGGTTTTAGCAAATTCTAAGATTTTCTTTAAATTGTATTGAAATTAATATTAAAAAATTGAAAATAAATAATGTACATATTGAGCCCTTCTTTTTCTGTTTTAATTGATAATTTTAAAAATTTCAATCGAACTAATCAACAAAATTGAATATTGACATAATATGGCAGTTCTAATTGACAATATTTAAACATAAGTAGCTTTTTTCATTTTTTCAATGTTGGAAAAATTTTTCAAATTCTTATTTAAACTTAAAATTAAACGATTTTCCAAATTATTTCTTTCCATAACCCTGACTGAAACCAGGTTTTATTAGATCGCTGTTCTGCGGGTTAAAACCAAGGCTTTCCTTTTTCTTGAGTTCTTCATTTTCTTCTTTCTTAATTTGCTCTTCCGGTTTCTCCATTACTGATTGCACCCATTGTTTATCCATTTTTGCCATAGCAACCGGATTCTTGTAACAACCTACATCCCAGGAATATATACCGGATAATTCATAATGACCATCTGATTTTTCGCAAGCTATAGGACTGCCTATGTCAACCTTGAGATATAGAAATATTTAATTAGATGAAACAGTACACTACGCTTAAATATTTATGAAGTTGAGTTTACCTGACATAGATCGTTATTAGGCGAAGTTGGTGTGACGCAGATAAAACTTTTATTTAATTGGAAATATTTGCCTAAATTAGTCCGCCGAAATATATCCTCACATTGACCGCTTTCAATGAAATTCACAGGTATTGAATGCAAAACGCTGTCTGGTGTGTTGCCTGCAAATAATTCAGAGGAGGCTAATTATTGATGAAAATTCATTTAAAGATGAATATTTGAAATATTTAATAAAAAGTATAATTACTTTGTAAATTGGGTTTACCCCATCCGGTGATGACACAATTATTTCCTCTCGGCTTCTGTCCTGGTGGTATGCTTTCTCCCAAACAAAGAACATTTACGTGCGAATCGAGTGATAGTGGTTCTGCGAGTATTATGACTGCCAAGTCATAGAATCTTGAATTGGGATCATACTTTGGATGCCTAGCGATTGCAGTAGCTTTTTTCGTTTGGGAGGGTTTTGATTCACCTGGTTGATTTTCGTTACCTAACTTCCAGTCGCCTGCTTTGACTGCTATCTTTTCAGATGTTAAACTGTGATGGATAGTTCAGTTTATATTAAGTTGTTTAAGATATTACATTCTGCAGAAATCTTTATTAAAACATACTCGTCCAAGCAATTGGCTGCTGTAACAATGATTTTGGGAGCTAATATAGCTCCACTGCAAAGAGGACTTTGATCGCCGGCCGATAATATTTGTACTTGCCAGGGAAATTCACCGAAACTGGTTTCAATACCATTAGGTCCTTTAGGTCTTTGTCCCTAAAGAAAAAAAAATTAGATTCCATTTTCCAAAAACAAAGGTTTTCTGTTAAACTTTTTTACCGACTAACCTCATTTCGGACACCGCATTGAGATTGAGGAGCTTCGGTCGGAATCGCTGCAGCTGAGCCCGGTATTTTCTTATTAAGTTCAGTTGTTGGAGCTAAAAATGGATAACCTGCAGGAGGACCTCTACCTTTTGTCGGCGTAAGGGTCGTTTGAGTTTGTCGATCTCCTGATAATGTAGCATCGTTCGATTCTGCTAGAGGAGTTAATGTGCTTATTTGAGGTGGCTTCTCCTTGGAACCGGATAAAGCACTTGAGTCGGAAATATTTGGAAAGCTTTGTATTGGCTGTTGATAATCTGAGGTTGAGGTTTGGAAGGAGGGCTGCTTAGAAGAAATTGGTTCGTAAGTGCTTGAGGTGGCAATTTGTGGGAAAGCAGGTATTTGGGAAGTAGTTGGTCCAGATGTTGGAGAATAACTTCCTGAGATGGTAGATTCCCCACTTGGCTGAGGAAATGCTGGTCGAGGAGTTGTAGAAGATATATATGTTGGTTGTTGATAATTTGGAGGTGAAGAAGATTGTGGATAATTAACCAAAGGTGTATGTGAGATTGCAGGTAATTGAGGATATTGTGATTGTGGAAAGGGAGTTGATACTGCGGGAGGTTGAGGTGCATAACTAGGTCGGGGGAAAGGAGCCGATGATGCCGGAGATTGAGAAGGTGCATAACTAGGTCGGGGGAAAGGAGCCGATGATGCCGGAGATTGAGAAGGTGCATAACTAGGTCGGGGGAAAG